>PVKP010026965.1:0-31842 GCA_004027715.1 Plecturocebus donacophilus
TTTGTGGTGTTCTCTGTATTTCCTGGACTTGAATATTGGCCTGCCTTGCTAGGTTGGGGAAGTTTTCCTGGATAATATCCTGAAGAGTATTTTCCAGCTTGGATTCATTCTCTTTGTCACATTCAGGTACACCTATCAAACGTAGATTAGGTCTTTTCACATAGTCCCATATTTCTTGGACACTTTGTTCATTCCTTTTTACGCTTTTTTCTGTCATCTTGCCTTCTTGTTTTATTTCATTGAGTTGATCTTTGACCTCTGATATCCTTTCTTCTGCTTGGTCAATTCGGCTGTTAAAACTTGTGCATGCTTCGCGAAGTTCTCGTGTTGTGTTTTCAGCTCCATCAGTTCACTTATATTCTTCTCTAAGTTGTCCATTCTCGTTAACATTTCGTTAAATCTTCTTTCAAGGTTCTTAGTTTCTTTGCATTGGGTTAGAACATGTTCTTTTAGCTCACAGAAGTTTCTTATTATTCACCTTCCAAAGCCTGATTCTGTGAGTTCATCACACTCATCCTCCATCAGGCCTTGTTCTCTTGCTGATGAGGAGCTGTGATCCCCTGTAGGAGGAGAGGCATTCTGATTTCAGGTGTTCTCAGCCTTTTTGCACTGGTTTCTTCCCATTTTTGTGGATTTATCCACCTGTCATCTTTGTAGTTGCCGACTTTCAGATTGGGTCTCTGAGTGGATGTCCGGCTTGTTGGTGATGAAGTTTTCTCTGTTTCTTAGCTTTTCTTCGGGGAGCGCTCCTTCCCCACAGAGCTGGGCCTTCCCAGGTTCAGCTGTGCTCACTCTCTCCTCAGCACTTCCAATTGCTGTTCTCCTTGTGGGGATGGGACCAGCGGAGCCTTTGGGCATCCAGTCCCGTACACTCCGCACTGAGAAGCGCCGCGCCAGCCAAAAGAGTTGTGCTGGCGACCCAGGTGGCTCCTTCGCCGGGAACCTCCCAGTCTGTGGGCGTCAAAAATTTGTCTGCAATTGCAGCATCCACTCTCTCTCTACCCTTTCACTGGGAGCTACAATCCTGAGCTGCTGCTACGTGGCCATCTTGGATCTCTCTCCGCCCTGTGATGAAGTTTTTTCTGTTTCTTAGTTTTCCTTTGGCGGACACCCCTTCCTCACAGAGCCGGACCTTCCCGGGTTCGCTGTGCTTACTGTGAAACTCTCAGTCCTCAGTGCTTTCAATTGCTGTTTTCCTTGTGGAAATGGGACCAGCCGAGCCCGTCCGTCCCGTATACTCCGCACTGGGAAGCACTGTGCTGGGGCACTGGCAAAACAGCCACGCCAGCCAAAAGAGTCGCCCTGGTGACCCGTGTGGCTCCTCTGCTGGGAACAAAAATTTGTCGGAAAGTGCGGTGTCCACTCGTTCTCTGCGCTTTCACTGGGAGCTACATTCCTGAGCTGTTGCTAATCGGCCATCTTGGATCTCTCTCGAAAGATTTTCTTAAATAATTCTATCAACTTATTTTATGATGTGTATATGCCAGTGGCTTCTTTAATATAGAACAAACTGATTTTTAGTATAAAGCAATCATGTGCTACTTAATACATATGTAAAGGTGGCACTATGCTATTGTATATATAAAATTATTTTTACTTTTCTGTTGCCTTATTAACATATAGGAAAGAATGTTAACATAAAATTTATGTATGTGCAACCTAAAAGAGAATTGAAATGCATCAGTACAACACCTGGGAATAGCAAACAAATACAAAGTTTGCAAACACATTTTGGGAATATATATTCCACATGAAAACTTATTTGTAGCTACTTTCAGCTATCCAGCTCACACATGTGATCTAAGCAATGGATGCATTCTTCTGTAAAGCTAATTATGTGTTTAAAGAACCATGCAAAATGTAAGTGAAAATTTTTACAATTAAAAAAAATTAATAATCAAATTTAGTAGGTATTCATTGAAAAACACCACTAGAAATGCAGCACCATTTTTATTCTCTAAAATGTTTAGTAGCACACCTGCTTTGCCTAGTGAATTCCATGAATTTTAACAGTAGAAATTTTTCTCTCTGAGGTTTCAACCTGATAGCTTTTGCACTTAGTTTTCTCTCTCCTTAGTAGAACAAGAAAAAATGCTAAGCCAGGTGACTATATGATTCCCTTTGTCAGAGAGGACACTTAGAGTTTGTGCCATTTTTCCCCTCTCTTTTGATTGAGCCAGAACAGTACTGTAGATACACAACAAAGGTGTTTTGATGCTTCTTTTATAAAAAGTACTATGCATCTTTCATATGAGATCTGCTTATTTAAAAGCATTTTAAATTGATATTGTCAGAGGTCCTACTGTTAGAGTCTGTCACTTAATTATGCTATGGCAGCAGAATCTACCTGTATTTTTTAACAGATTAGATTGACAGGAGGCACAGCAACATATTTTTTAAAAATAGAATCTAATGATTCTTTTTCAGTCAGCGGGGGGAGGGGGTTTCCCTGCAGACACACAAACCTGTGTCTGCAAATGTACAAGTGATTTGTCAATCAACAGTTATAACCCTTTGGGAATGTGGGTAAAGATTTGAGGAATTTAGATAAGATAGAGGGATAGAAAAAGGTATTATAGACAAACAAAGGAAAATATATGTTTGAAAGGAAAGAAAAAATGTTTCAGAAAGATAGGTCAGCATTTGGGAATTGTTGCTAAAACTAATGTGTCTAATTTGAGTATTCTAGTCCTTTTGTTTATTATGGAGATGAAACATTTTGATGTGAACCAGTTTAATGTGGGTTGATGATAAATAAGTGCTATGGTTTGAATGTGTCCCCCAGAAAGCATGTGTTGAAAGTATAATCGCCAACTCAATAGTGTTGGGAGGTGGGGCCTAAGGGGAGGTATTTAGTTCATGAGGGCTACACCCTCAAAAAGAGATAAGTGCCGATTATAAAAAGGTTTGATATTTCGAGTTCCAGCCTGACCTGTTGTTGCTCTCGCCCTCTCCTCTCCTTCTGCCTTCTGTCATCTGCTGTGGGATGATGCAGCAATAAAGCCCTCGTCAGATATGAGCACACTGACCTCAGATGTCTCAGCTTCCAAGACTATAAAATGTAAGTCTCCATTCTTTCTAAATTACTCAGTCTGGTATTCTCTTACAGGCAACATAAAATGGACCAAAGCAATGAGAACACATTTGTTGAGATTAAAAACACATATATATTATTTATTATAACCTCAGTAAAATAATATTTAGAAGTGTATTTTCTGACTGATATTTACCATCTACGTCTTCTTACATGACCTATGGCAATCCAGGGACCAGAATATATTTATCACTAAACCCTATTTAAAAATCTGCCTTTATTCTTCAGTAATTCAGAAGGCTTTTGCCATTTTGCAGGTTGGCAAGGTTTGCCAGAATAATTCCTCACTCAAAGTAGAGATGAGAAGGAATGGCTGATGAAAGTACAGATTTAGGGTACCATTTTTTTTCTCTCTTTTGATGGAGCCAGACTAGTACTGCAGATACCCAACAAACATGTTTTGATAGTTCTTTTACAAAAAGTGCTACATACCTTTCATATGAGATTTGCAGCACCATTCCTCTGAGATTTGTAGCATCACCACACAGGAGATACTCAGGACTCCTCTGAGAAATAACCCAAGAAATATCCCCACCTATGTGCTCAAACTAATACACTAATCATAGTGATTCTGCCTATCCTGGCTTTCCTGGTGGCCCCTGGAATTCAGTTTGGCTCATTTTCTTTGCCTACATCTTATCCATGATTATAATCACAGATTCAAATCTTAAAACTAAGATTGAACTCAAGTGTAGCAAACTGAGGGCTTCATGAAAACACTGAGTTCAGAAAATATCTCTTTGTAGAGCAAGGACTTTCTAATAGTTAAAATTTGCTTGTTTTCATGAGTATTTTGTTTGTAATTCCTGTTTAAATAGCTTCAAAAGAAGCAACAGCTTTTCCAATTCTTTTCTCAATAACTGGTTGGGGCATTTAAATGAAACACTTCAATAACACTAAAAAGTCCATTTATTTGGAGAGTTTCTCTCAAATAAAGCAACAGGTTTAGCTTGAATTTCTGTTCTTCACTGTGATACTTAGCTTACAGTACTTCAGAAAACACATAACCACATGTGTCCTTCTCCATCTGCTCCTCTCCACCACCCGCAACATTTCTGTCCCATGTGTTAGTATTTATTCTTAGCCTATTGCCGTCCATCATAATCTGTTTTCTAAACTATGGTAGACAGGAATTCCATTGCTCCCTCCTGTGGTCACACTTTTGAATTGTTATCAAGACCATGTAGAAATGGCAGTGCTGCAACATGAATCTTTAACTTTGGGGATTTTTGTTACCATGTTACTACTTTTATGGGGAAGGTTACGTCTAAAATTCAGATAATTATTGAATTCCATTTTGTCTGGGAGTTTTCTTATGAAAAGGACTAAATTATATTGAAGGAACATAAATGAACTTAACTGGTGTTTTTAGAGGAATGTTTAGTAAATATCCCACGTGCACTGTAAAAAAAACTCAACATGTCCTTTTAATAACATCGGTGTTTCACAATGAAAATTTAAAAGTTTAAGGTTTTAAAAAAATCTGCAGTCTTTGGCCTTTATTATGTCTGTTCTTATTCAAAAATAAAATATACTTTTATAATTATATGAAAACATTTTGAAATTATTATGGGAAAATTTACATATGGGATGTCTATCCATCTATCTACATTCTAATAAAAAATGGGGAAATCTGAGGAGAACAAAATACATCAAAATAAGACTTAATGCTATGGAATAAATAAAACATAACCAATGGAATTAAACTCCCCATAGAGTACAATTGAGTCTCATTTCTTCAGAGAAAATTCCAACCCTCTGCAAGTATCTACCAGAAATTTTCATGCTGTGCTGAAGTTAATATTCAGGGGATGGTGTCTATCCTTCTATCTTCAGCCTTATCACCTGCTTTCTGTTCCACTTAACTTTAGAAAGTGTCTCCACTAATATAAATTTTGATATGCTTCTTCTAGAACACAACCAGTTTCATTATTCTACATCCTGTGAAACACATGCAAATATAATGAAAAGCAATCATACAGAGAGAAAGCCTCCCAGAATATTAACGAAAATTCCTCACACGCAGTTTTGTCTTTGTTTAGGATAAGACTAGCAGTATTTAAATGTACCTGTCATAATTTAAATTCTGAATGTTTCTTTATATAATAGGAAATATACTAGGATACAACATAAATGATGCACCTGCATTTTCATTTCTAGGCAAATATTTTCATAAAAAGTATTTTTCTAATAGGGTGGCTGGTTTATAAAATAATTATTTTACTATTGCTTTTCAGTATAACTCTAACAGCAGTCATATATTTATAAAGAACTCTATCAGATCAGCAAAAGAAATTAGATAGGAAAAAGTAAAACCTACAAAAAGCCAACTAATACTTAAAATAATAAAACTATCATTTTAAGGAGAGAATATAATGAATGGGAAGAATATTCTTGGTTGCAGATTTCTGGTGAGTTTTATGTGTACATTTAGGCTATAGTATCTAGTTATTCAATCAAATACTCATCTATGTGTGGCTGTGAAGGTACTTTGTAAATGTGGTTAACATCTACAATCAGCTGACTTTTAGTAAAGGAGATTTTTCCTGGTAATATGGTGAGGCTTGTCCAATCAGTTGAAAAGCTTTAAGAGCAATGCTGAGATTTTCTCAGGAAGATAAACTCCCTCAAGACTACAGTGTCAATTCTTGCCTGGGAGTTCCATAAGCCAATCCTCAAGCATAGGGCAATTCCTTTAAAAAATCATAACTTTATGTATCTCCTTATATATCCTTCTTGTTCTATTTCTAAGAAGAACCTTGATTGATACTATGCTAGTCCATTCCCACACAAATTAATGGAGACATACCCGAGGCTGGGTAATTTATAAAGGAAAAAGATTTAATTGACTCAGTTGAGCATGGCTGGGCCTCAGGAAACTGCAATCATTGAGGAAGGGGAAGCAAATACACCTTTTTTCACATGGCAACAGCGAGAAGTGCAGAGTAAAAGGGGGTAAAGGCTCGTATAAAATCATCAGATCTAGTGAGAAAACACTCACTATGGTGAGAGCAGCATGAGGGTAACCACTCCTATGATTAAATTATCTCCAGCAGGGTCCCTTCCATGACACGTAGGGATTATGGGAACTGTAATTGAAGATGAGATTTGGCTGCGTACACAGCAAAACTGCATCAGATATGACATAGCAATGCTTAGGAGTGTGATGATACTAATCTACCTCAGAAATATATACATATTTAAATGTATTCCAGTTAAATAATTCTGAAATATGTATTCTCTAGCTTCCTTTCTCTCTCTGTCTTTTTCTCTCTCACTATAAAGGCTTCCCTCTCCTTTGCCTCCTTCCAGTTTCTGCCAAATCTAAATTATGAAGACTGACTTACTTGTTACAGCAAGCTCCCAATAAACATCTGCTAGGGATCCAGATTGTCAGGTTTGTGTTCTGAGGTGGCCAACAATCAAGGGTTTAAGATATGAAGAACATAAGTATTGCTTTAAACTGAACATTGACACTTCTCACAGGATACTCTAAATGCTATTATCCTCCAGAAAATAAATTGTTTCTTAGATGTTTTTATCTCATTACAATTCTGATTTTTGTTTCTGTCTCTCTAAATGATGTAATTTCAATGAGACTGATTTGCCCATTCCAGGAAACATTTGACTTGAATTAAATTGTTTATTTGAAAGTCTTCTTGAAAAGGAAGGGAGTGGCTGGGTGCTGTGGCTCATGCCTGTAATCCCAGCACTTTGGGAGGCAGAGGCGGGTGGATCAGGAGGTCAGGTGTTCGAGACTAGCCTGGCCAGGATAGTGAAAGCCTGGCCAGGATGGTGAAACCCTGTCTCAACTAAAAATAAAAGAAAATTAGCCAGGCATGGTGGTACACACCTGTAGTCCTAGCTACTTAGGAGGCTGAGGCAGAAGAATCTCCTGAACCCAAGAAGTGGAGGTCACAGTGAGCCGAGATCATGCCACTACACTCCAGGCTGGCAACAGAGTGAGACTCCGTTTCAGAAAAAGAATAAAAAGAAAAGGAAGGGAATAAGATTTCTGAGGCACCAATGGACAGCAATATTTATTGGTACACAGAGATCTCCAAATAAAATTCCGGTTAAAAAATTGCTTAGTTGATAAAAAAATCCTTGGCCAAATCTAACAAGCAATTTGACAAACTTAAGCAACAACGAACTAGATTCATTTCCTTGGTGAATTCTTCCCCTCCTTATGCTCCAGTTGTCTTTCCATGTCAAACTTTCTATATCAAGCTCTCCTGCTTCCTGCTGTCCTCTAATCTGTCTGTTTTCCACAGCTCTACTCCCCTTCCCCTTGTCTTGACCCTCCACCTTTTCCAACAAGTCTTCTAAGATCCCCCAATGCCAGTTGCCTCTGAAGATTCATTCTTCCATCAGCCAGGTAGCAGGCAGATGTGGAATTTGAATCTTGTACCTCTGCTGAATTAAGATTGATGATTAAGAATTTCCCTGAATCCAGATAAAATCAACCATTATTTATGGAAGAATTTAGAATGTTTTTGATGTCCATGACCCAGTGTTACCTGTAGTTGTGATCAACTTCTACACATGTTGAACAAAACCTTAGAAACAAAATCCTGAGCATAATAGCTGATTGAATTGACCTGGAAAGACACATCCAGGATTCCTCTTTTCAAAATATACTTGGGAGATCAAAAAAAGTTTCAAAAGGTAGAGCAGAGACTCTTAAAAATTGCACTGAAACATTTCTAACAAAAATTAATTAGAACATAATCAAATCATGCAAACAAAGAGAAAATGAAACTATAGAATATTGTGGAATAAATTTGGAAATGATTTCTACCTTTTGCTGTTACAGAAGCTGCTGATATAAAAATGGTCCTTTCAACTTACTTTGTCAATAAAATTAAACCTGAAGTTTGAAACCTAATTTAAAAAAACAGAATTAAAATAAAAAACAGCCCTTTTATCTGAACTGCGATACTCAAAAGAGCATTTTGAAGGAACTTTAGAGCAAAAATCAGACAGGACCCAAAATAAACTTGTTGTTCTGCAGATCAAATAGCTAGGTGGCCCACTTCTGCACCAACCACTTATTGAACAGGACACTTGTAGCTATTGTAAACAGGAGGAACACAAGAACAAAAACGATTCTGTAATACTACAAAAGAGAAATCAGGATGAAAAAAATCTTTATATAGATCAAAGAGAGTACTTCAAGAAAGAAACAGAGCTCAGATCCTTCCTTACACTTAAACACTCAGGTGAATTAACTGTGAATATAGATGGTCAAACTTATCAACCTCTGATTTATAAAGAGTTATAATCTCTGATTTGTAACTCTTTTTATATTAAACACTACTATCTCTGTTCCATTTCTTACTCAGAGTAAACATATCATACTGGGTATAATTATTTCTAATAACCAACAGATTTTCCCTATCTCCCAACAATTAACTGTCACCCTCCAGTCTATGAGTGAGTATATCTCTTCTTGCTCTGTAATATCATACCTAAAAATTTAATAAGGAATGGCTTAGGTTGTAAATGAAATTTCACATTTACACCAGAAGGACTGTTTCTTAAGTTCTAGACTCAGGACTTTTTTATTCATAACTACATTGTTTTCTTTCTACATATTTTTGTCTTCACTATTATATTTGATACATTGCCCAGATAAAGATCTTGACATCATATCTGATACACTAGGTGCTAAAAATTTCACTGACATAGAAAAAATAATTAATGCTGAATCCATTAAATTTCAAATATTCTACTAAAGTAGAAACTTCCCCAAATCCTTTAAAACCAGAAGGAAAGGAAGGATCAAATGTGTAATGGAAGTTTGTATATCTGAAGACTTACTTTATTATGCACTGCATTAGTTCTTGTTACTTTCATGTCTTTTCAGAAAATAAGCCAAATAATGGAGAAAACTATTTGTTCCAGTAAAGAAAACAAATGAATGAAGAAATCAACCTGTTCATGACCTCAGGGCTACCAACAAAATTATAATACTTTACTTCCCCTTAATGAAAGCCAAATGCCATCTTGTAATCAATTCTGCCTGAAGTTACTATCTTTACTGTATAGATCTTTTCTCTGCCTTTGTTCAGTGTGCCTTTAGACTAAAGTCGCTAACTTTTGGCCTTCATCTGGGGCAGACAATATACCTAAACAGTTGTGCCCCAGCGATCCACTGAAGGCTTCTGCTATTTTCACCAGGTCCTCAGTCAAGACTTAAAAGATCTAAATTTCCTTTGATTTAGTTCTTGTACAATATATAAATGTCTTCTACTTTTTTCAGATAACAGTTACAGAGAATAATTAGTAAAATGAATTTCATTTACTTGCTCTTGACCTTAGCTAACAAAGCATATGTTTCAAAAGAAAAAGTATAATTTCACCCTGCAGTCCATTATTTAGTGCATGACTTTAATAAGGAAAGATAGATTAATAACGTCCAAACTTGTCATAGGCCCCTTGAATATAATAGTTGAGATGATTTCTAGGTTTAATGAAATATGGCAAAAACTGCATAAGGTAAATCTCAAATACATACGAACACACACCCCTATGTTTATTGTATTTAAACTACAGAAAAGAAAATACAAAAGGAAAATCTTGAATACCAAATACAGAAAACCAGCTTAGATATAAAAAAACAAGGGTAAGAATTACAATAAACTTTCTATCAGAAATCATGCAAGGAAGAAGACAGTGGAGTAAAATATTTAAATTATTGAAAGAAAAATAAATGCCCACCTGGAATTCTATATTCAGTGAAATCATTCTTCAAAATGATGAAGAAATAAGTACTTATATTCATATAAACAAAATAAAGAAAATTCATTGCTAGTAAACTTTTGCTGAAAGAAATGTTAAGATGTTCTTCAAGGATGGGGAGAAACTATATGCATCTCTCTTTCTATCTCTCTCTCTCTCTCTCACAGTCCATTATTTAGGGCATGACTTTAGTAAGGAAATATGTGTGTGTGTACATATATATATAGAGAGAGATATGTAGTTTATATATATATATATATATGTAGTATATATATATATGTAGTATATATATATAGTAGTCATATATATAAATATGTATTTATATATATATGATATATGCAAACTATATATATATATATGACTACTGAATGCTTCTCCTCCACAATGAGAAGTCAAAGAGAGTCTCTCTCAGCACTTTTATTTGATATTACATTATACTGAACTCCCTAGGTAATGCAAAAATCTTTTAAAAATAAATTTTACACACATGAAAGAAGTAATAAACTATATTTTCTTCACCGATTATATGCTATTCTATGAAGGAAACTCCAAAGATACCTTATACCTTTTAGAAAAATTAATTAAAAATTTATTATAGTACTAAATGTAAAATGTAAAACTGAAACTTCCAAAAGAAACTATGAGAAAAATTCTATGTGGCTTTGGGTTTCACGATAAGCTTTTAGATATAACATCAAGGTTATAATCCATGAAACTAAGAAATTTGATGAATTTGACTTTATGAAAGTTGAAATCGGACTTGCAAAACACACTGTTAAGAAGATCACAATACAAATCAAACAGTGGAAGAAAATATTTGTTAAACAAACATCTGACAAGGCATTTGTATCCAAAATATACAAAGAATTGTTAAAACTGAACATTAAGAAAACAAAACTGCAACCAGAAATGAGCACAGTATCTGAACAGATTCCTCAGGAAAAAGATGTACAGATGGAAAATAAGCATATGAAGAGATGTTCAACATATTTTTTCATGAAAGAATTGCTATTTAAACAATGAGATACCACTGTGTACCTATTGGAATGCCTAAAATCCAAAAACTAACAGCAGTTGCTGGTATGGATGTGGACCAACAAGAACTAAGAATTTTCATTCAGTGGCAGAACTGCAAAATGATACGGACACTTTGGAAGACAGGCTGGCAGTTTCATACGAAGTAAACATAATCTTACATGATTCAGCCATTGTACACCTAGATACCTACCTAGCTTATTTAAAAGCTTATGCCCACAAAAAAACCTATACGCAAATATTTATAGGAGCTGTGCACATTATCGCTAAACATAAAAACAACACAAATGACCTTAAATAGGTGTTTAGATGAACAGGCTGGTAGATCCACAAAATAAAATGCCATTTAGCAATAAAAAGGGATAACCATTAAGCCATGCAAAGACTGTATGCCATATGGTTCCGTTCATGTGGTTATAGAGTTAGAGTTGGTAAACACGTCAGTGGCTGCCAGGGATTTGATGAGAGAGTTGAGTTGATTAGATGAGGCCCATAGTATTCTTACGAATTCATACTGCAACATGAGTATCTAAACACACTACAAATGATTGAAATAAACTTACTGAAGGGAAGGGAGGATATCTGCTGACTTAAGTGGCATTGGAAATGAATGGAGCCTCTAAGTCTGAAGGCAAAATAAATTTCACATGAAAAGTGTATTCTGGTTGCTTTTGTTCCCACTGCAGTATGGTTTAAAAATTCTGAAACCACTATACAGTTTCTGCATACAGGAATGAAGCAATTAAGTAAATGTATGGAAGATGGAGGGAGCTAGTGCTGAAGTGAGAGTTTAAAGACAAACAAGGGGAGAGGGCTAGAGTGACCCACGTGTTAGTGAATTAGGACTGGAGAGATCAGTTTGAACTCTTCATATTGATAAAGATGATCCATATGTAAATGTTTATAGATATGTGTATATATGTGTGTTAGTATAAACATAGATTTTTTTCTCTATCATCAGCTGAGAGTGCCTAGAAACAATGATATCCAAAAATCAACCAACATCCAGAATTCATATCTTGGTTTCTAATACCATTCTCCAGTAATAGGAACCAGGATTATTTAGAGAAATGATTGATGGTAGGACTGAAGATGAAAATATATCAGATGAGCTTGGAGCAAACTATTGTACCAAAAAGTAATAATGTTCTAAAACAACAATAAAGACTCACAGTCATAAGAATATGTCAAAGGGACATAGGGATAACAGAGGTACCACCTGAAAGACTCTCTATGATCAGACTTGGCACAATTTGAGCAACATTTTTAAAAAATTTATTTTGAATTATAACTCAAAATATAAAATAATTATCCATGAGATTATACTAATATAAATAAGTGATTGAAAAAGAAAATAATCAGAGTAATAGTCAAATTTCTTTTTTGGTTTTATTCCAATTACTTTATGTGGAAACTCTATTCTCAAAGAGATGGAACATAACTTCTGTTCCCTTATATATGAGCTGTGTATAATGATTTTTACCTAAAGAGTACCATATAGAAAGGGAGAAGAAAAGAATAAGTTTACAGTAGAATAAGCTGGTCAAACACTACCTCAGCCAGGGGTCAAAGTCAATATAAATAGTGGTAAATCATGTTGATAGAATGTATCTTTGATACAATGTGATAAAAAGAACACGTTAACTCTGTGATATTCTTCTACTCAAAATGTAGTACAGCTTAATAATGAGAAAAAGTGTAAGCAAACCCAACTGAGGGACATTCTACAACTACTTGGTCAGTTTTCCTGAAAACCGTCAAGATCATCAAAAGCAAAAATGTCCCAATCAAAAAGAGCCAAAGGAGGCATGACAACTAAATGGAACATAATATCTTGGACAGATATCATTTAACAGAAGAAATACATTAGTAAAAACTGAGGAAATATGAATAAATTATAGATTTTGAATTAATTATGTATCAGAATTGGTCCTTTAGTTGTTACAAATATGCCATACTAATGTAGGATTTTAACAATGGGCAAAAATCAGTGTACCTATGGGCACTCTTTGTAAGTATGCTCAACTTTTCTGTCAATCTAAAAAATTCTAATATAAAACATTTAGTCCCTCTCCCCCTAAAAAGGAGTTGAAGTATATTGTTTTGTGAAAATATTTTTAATGGAATCAAATATTCTTTCAATTTTTCATATTACTCTTAGTAGCTCAGTCATGATTCTTTTTGCTGTGTATGGAAGTTATAGACTCCAAGGGAAAACATAATGTAAATTAGGGTATTTGAAAATTGCATATTTGTAAATAGGGCTCTGAAAAATATGTATTCATGAGAATTAATACATTTATTTTGTATCATTTACATTCAGCTATTTCTCTGTCTTTTGTTTACATGTCACCTATGTATATTGATTTTTCAATAAAATATGGTCAAGATTATATGAAAATTATTGTAAAATTGGCTAGATGAAACACTGCTGTTTAAAATGAAAATAAAATTTTAATTTTACTTTAAAATACTCTATCCTTTTCCTTCCCACTTATTATAAGGAGACTTAAAGAATTATTTGTGGTTCTTTTAATAATGAGAATGAGACTAAGAGCATTTATTCTGTGGCTGCATTAGGCTTTTCCTAATTCTTAGGTCTTTAGTAAATCTTTTACAGGACCAAGGATAGCTTTTAACATTTGAAGTAGTGGCTTAGAATTTGAAATACTTGCAATATCAGTAATTTATGAAAACTACAGCTGGGTTAGCGCTTACCTAACTTTTTACTTAAACATGGTAGAATCAGGTAAATTTCATACACAGCTCCTACTAGGCGAAACTATATTATGTTGATATTAAATGGGCTTAATGTAGTAAATGCCAATATCACATAATGAGATGTTCTCTTTAACTAATTTATAGGATATTATTAGACTAGTATAAAAAACATTTCCAGAATCCAACTTTAGGAATTTTTTTATGGATTGAGTTTAGACTATGTTTATTAAAATAAAGATGGATCCAATATAGTTCCTTGCCTTCAAGAAGCTTGATTTGAGAGGAAGAAGCAGTGCAAAGCCCTATACCATCCCTCTGATAATAGAAGTGCTGGATGCGGGGGGACCCCTAAGGGAGATGCTTAAATAAAGTTGAGTTAGGAATTGAGGTAAAAACTGGTTTCTGAAAATAGAATTTAAAAGGAGAGTTGCAATTGAGGTCAAACTCAAAAAATTGATCTGTACAGAGAAAATACATGTTAAGACATTGAGGCAGAAAGGGGTATTACTTATTGCAGAAAATTGCAAGGGTTCAGTGTGTTTCAGGGCAATTATTAGAGTTCAGCCTAAAGAGGCAAGTGAAAGACAAATTCAGATAAATCAGTAATAATGTCTACTTAATTTATTTTTACTTCATATTCATTATTAGTATAATGCCAACAGATATTTTTATAGTTTCATAATACAAAAATCTGTGTCATTGCTGACATAGACAATAACGATAACTCTAACTGCCATTGATCAGAATTATTCAGACTTGGATTCCTGATTGTGAGGGAAGGAAGAAAAGAGTAAACAAAAATGGTTTCTTATGTCATCTACAGAATTCCAGTAGCTGAGTGGACTTGAGGAATGACATCCTCTTTTCTGTAAGTTGTATAGGGGAAGTACAATTTACTTAAAATGCTGGTATCCTTCAGTGAAAAAAAATTTAAACATTTTGTTAGCTACCACTTTGCCTTCTAAATCTTAGTAAGACTGTCATATATTAATCTGCAATGAAAGCATGAAGGTGTATTCTGCAATGCATAGAAGACTTACATGGGCATGCTTGTTTCTATTTTTACCTTTGTAAAGGTAAAAAACAGATTCTTTGACTCCTGCTCTTTGCATTTGTAACAAAATTCAGCTTTCTCTACATAGTGGCTCCAACAAAAACCTAGGAATGTCTAAATACTAGAGAAAAATGTCGGATTTTGTTTATCTAATGCTTATAAGCACATAATATAGTTACAAATGAATGTAGTCACATTGATGTTATACCATTAATCATTATTATAAAGTAAGTATTCATAAACTTTGTGTCTACTATGTCCATAGTTTGTGCTAGGCACTGCTAAGGTGTTGCACAAAATAGCCTCAGCTACTCTCAGGTAGGTTACATACCAGGAGTATTTGGCCACAGTGCATAGGGCTTTATAAGTCCCCACTAAAAGAACTATATAAAAGTATCAACCAGTGATATGAATGTAACTAATCCTAAAAAATTAAATAAATATTTATAGAATCAGAAATACTCAGATCTAATCCAGCATCTTTAAAACTGAGTAACATGGCTGAAAGTCAGATAACTGTTTAAATGCTTTATGGAGATTTCTATGATAAATAATATCTCAGAAAGAATGTATGCAACAGTCTTTGGAAGTCTGAAATATCTACCAAGATACTTTAATTTAACTTCTATTAACTTCAGTATACTTTTATTCATATTTACTTTTATTGAACTTCAAATGGTTAGCTTCATTTTTGTCTAGTTCATATAACCTAAGGAATTAATACAGTTGTCCAAATACTCTGAGGGTCACCTTATATTCATATCTTACAAGATAATTGAATTATGATTTTTAAAAATAGGTTTGTTATGTTTTGAGGAAAGTGAGTCTACAAGTTAATTTTTTGACAGTAGAAAAAATCTTAGGAAAAACACACTGTACAGAGAGATTCATTTCACAAATTTATTATTTACTCAGATATCACATCACAGGAAAGTATAGATTTAGGTGTTCATTGGGTGTGGCACCAGATAAGAAGCATAGAGCTGATTAAGAATAGAAATGTAGAACTTTGTTTTTCTGTGGCTGAGAGCCCCAAACACTATAATTCTATTTTCGGAAATATCACTTTTTCTATCTAATTTGATCTAAAATTATATAACCACCTCAAATCTATGCTTGGTTTTCCTTGGTTGTACATGGGAAGGCAGAGATTTGCATTATATAAAAGGAAAGTTTATTTTCTTAAAAAATGCTGTATTTTCCACTAGTTCCATTGTCTACTATGGCAGTGCCCTCAATATTACTATGAAGACTGCATGAAACAAATGTTCAAGGAAGCTCAATGCTGTGCAAATAGAAAGGCTATGTGGGAAATGGATGAGTTTTGCAACGAAGGAAAAATCCGGTTGCTCTATTGGCCACTGTCAAGGAGGCCAATTAGCAAATAATACTTATTAAAGAATACACTTTAAAAGTTTTATAAAACCTTAGCCAATATTGGAACAGAGCCATATTCATGAATACCTGGGATTGGATTCAGATAATGTAGACAATTTTATTTTTACTAACATCAGAAATGTGATCAAACATTGACATTAATTCAATAGTGACTTTGGACTTCTGGCTGTTCGCTTCTGAAAAATGTGAGTTGTTTCACTCAGTTTTAGCCAGGGTTTGGAGACAAAAAATAGCTGATAGTGTGAAATAGATGATTTCTTATCCTCAAGTAAAATCCAGTGGTACTGCACTGATGGTGGAATACAACACATAATATCATCTGGAAGGCCAAGCCCATTAAGAGCAGGAGTGGAAGGATACCACGTTATCATCAACATTATTAGGAAAGAGAATTGTATAATGAATAAAATCATTTTATAAGTTTATTTTCATTCAATATTAATATGAACACATATAATACAATAACACAAACATGAAAAATACTAAAGAAATGACATCTTTTACTAATTTAAAAAAGATCAAAACACACAAAAGGAGAGTAATAACAAACAATAAATCAAAGGGTTACAATTTAGTTTAATGACAGGGCACAATTCTTGAGACATCTATAGTAATGGCAAGTAATTCAGACTCAACTAAAGGAAGGCATGTCAAAGAAAAATGGAGACAGGTGTTCTTTGAGCTAAATGTTAAAGGACAATAAAAGTTAGATTTTCAAAAATTAGTAGCAGAATAACATTTCAGTGAATGGTAACAGAATAGGCAAAATTGCAGAACATGAAGAAGCATGGCTTATTTGGGCATAAATTTATTTGGGGTAATTCACCTGGAAGTGAGAATGAACATGTAACTGGGAAAAAGGGAGCAAATCACCCAGCTTACTGTCATCCATTTCTTTCTCCATTCATAAAACAGAAAATGACCTCAGAAAACAAAATACAAAATGACCTTTTGTATTATTCAGGATTCTCAGAGAAACAGAACCAATTGTGTGCATACAAGGTGGACATTCAGAGAAAAGCTGATCTTGTAGCTTAAGTATAAAAGCCAGTTTGAGGCACAATTTTAATGAGTTCCTTTTTTCTATTAAGACCTTCAACTAATTGGCTAAGGCCCACTCACATTAAGGATAATCTACTTTAGTGAAAGTCTACAGATTTAAGTGTTAATCTGACCTAAAATATACCTTCACAGAGATATTTTTAGACTGGTGTTTGACTAAATATCTGGGTACCATGGCCTAACCAAGTTGACACATAAAATTAACCATCATGAATCTACTCCTTGTGATCTTGGTACCCATATACATCTCCTCAAGCAATACTTAATCTCAATATAAACAACAACAAGGTCACATTTCCATTTAACACATTACATGGATATTACAGTAGTATTTATGGTTTCATTTCAGAACATCGCAATAAAGCAGATATTGCAAGAAAGCAAGTTATACAAATTTTTTATTTCTCAGTGCATATAAATATTTACATGATACTGTACTCTATAAAATGTGAATGGCATTATATATAAAAATGCAATATAAATACCTTAGTTAAAAATTACTTCATTACTAATGATTATCAAATGATCTTCTGAGCCTGTAATGAGTCATAACCATTGTGCTAGTAAAGGGGCTTGCCTACATGTTGACTGCTACTAACTTCTCAGGATGGTGGTTGCTAAAAGTTGAAATGGCTGTTGCAATTTCCTAAATACAACAACAATGAAGTTTGTCACAGTAATTTACTCTTTCTTACACAAAAGATTTTTCTGTAGCATGCCATGCTGTTTGATAGCATTTACCCATGGTAGAACTTCTTTCAAAATTTGAGTCAATACTCTATTCACTGCTGCTACTTTATCAACTAAGTTTATGAAATATTGAAATTCTTTGTTATCATGTTCACAGTATGTTCACGTGGAGTAGATTATTTCTAAGAAACTATTTTCTTTGCTCATGCATAAGAAGCAGCTTATTAGTTGTTCAAGTTTTATCATGAGATTGCAGCAATTTAATCATATCTTTAGGCTCCACTTCTAATTTGCATTCTCTTGCTATTTCTATCACATCTGCAGTGACTTCCTCCATTGAAGTTCAAATCCCTGAAAGTTTTCCATGAGAGTTGGAATCAACTTTTTTCAAACTCCTGTTAATGTTGACATTTTTACCTTCTTCCATGAATTATGAATGTTCTTAATGTCATCTAAAATGAGAACACATGAACACATAAAGAGAAACAAGACACACTAGGGCCTTTTGCAGGATGGAGGTTGGGAAGAGGGATAAGATAAGAAAAAATAACGAATGGGTACAAGGCTTAAAACCTGGGTGATGAAATAATCTGTAAACAAACCTCCCTGACACAAGTTTACCTATGCAACAAACCTGCACTTGTACTCCTCGAATTAAAACTTAAGAGAAATAATTTTTTACATAAAAATAAAAAATGAATGATGAGTTCTTTCCAGGAGGTTTTCAAATGGCTTTGCCCATATCCATCAGAGGAATCACTATCTCTGGCAGCTATAGCCATATGAAATGCATTTATTAAATAACAATAATTGACCATTGAAATTACTCCTGATCCATAGCTGAGGAATGAATGTAGTGTTAGCAGGCATACAACATTAATCTACTTGTACTTCTATATCCAAGCTCTCACATGACTAAGTGTCTTTTCAATGAGCGTTACTATTTTGAAAGGCATCTTTTTTTTTCTGAGGAGTGTTCAACAATGGAATTAAAATATTTATTAAATCAAGTTGTAAATAGATGTTCTGTCTTCCAGGCTTTGTTTCTCCGTTTGTAGAACACATACACAGTAGATTTAGCATAATTTGTAAGGGCTTTATGATTTTTGCACTGGTGAATGAGTGTTGGCTTTAACTTAAAGTCACCAGCTGCATTAGCTCTTAAGAAGATAGCCAGAATGTTATGGAAGTTTTGAAGCCACATGTTGATTCTCCTTTCTCTCTGTAAGAGATAAAATCTTCTTTCACTGAATTACTGTTCTGTCTACATTGAAGATCTGTTGTTTACTGTAGCCACCTTAATCAGTTATCTTACCTAGATCATCTGGATAACTTGCTATAGCATTTACATTAGGAGCTTTACCTTCAACTTATTTGATATGGAGGAGGCTTTTGTTACTTAAACCTCATAAACCAACCTCTGCTTGCTTCAAATTTCTCTTCTGCAGATTTCTCACCTCTTTTAGGCTTCATAAAATTGAAGAGCCTCAGGGCCTTGCTCTGGATTAGGTTTTGGCTTAAGATGGTAGATGATTAGATCTTTTATCCAGACCACTAAAACTTTCACCATAACAGCAATGAGGCTGTTCTGCTTTCTTATCATTCATGTGTTCACTGAAGTAGTACTTTTAATTTCTTTTTGCATTCACAAATTTTTCCTTTCACATTTATAACATTTTCTTTGTATTTATGACTTGGCTATTTGTTCAGCATAAGAGATCTAGATTTTATCCTATATTGGTTTTTAACAATGCCCTTCTCACTGAGTTTAATCATTTCTGGCTTTTGATTTAAAATAAGAGATGTGTGACAATTTCTTTCACTTGAACACTTAAAGTTCATTGTAGGGTAATTAATTGGCCCAATTTCAATATTATTGTATCTCAGGAAATAGGGAGGCTCATGGAGAGAGAGAGAAGTGGGCAATGGCCAGTCGGTGGAGCAGTCAGAACACACAGAATATTTATCGATTAAGTTCACTGTTGTATATTGATGCAGTTTATGAACTTCTCAAACAGTTACAATAGTAACATCAAAGAACACAGATCATAACAAACATAATAATAATCAAAATTTTTGAAATATTGAGAGCATCATTAAGATGTGACACAAAGACACAAAATGAGCACATATTGTTGCAAAAATGGCACCAACAGACTTGTTGAGAAAGATTGCCGCAAACCTTTCAATTGTAAAAAATGCAATATTTGGAAAGCACTATAAAGTAAAACACAATAAAAAGAGGTATATCTGTACAACTGTCCTACATATAATTGAAAATGCACTAATTTCTTCTATAGAAGAGAATGAAAAGTACTTGGGTGATATTCATTGTTTTCCTCAATACCTTGTAACTTAAATACTATGATGTTAAGATAACAATATTTAAATACCAATATGTAGAGTCAGTACCTTGTGTGCTATGTGATAAGAGGATAAGAGAGTATAGAAAACAAAGATATTTGCTACACACATATGCCTATCTCTCTATATAAAAAAGAAAGAAATATTCATGACAACTACAGGCCTCACTTCTTTAACTGATCACAAGGTTGTAGGTGGAAGGTATAACTACCTTATTCCGCTAATCATTCTGTATTCTCTTTTCCTTGAAGAAGCAACTCAGATGGTCATGAATTTTTACCTGGTACAGGCACTGAAACCTTTATTCCTGAAGAGTCTGGGGTCATAAGTGGTCCCGTATGAACTAGGTTGTAGTTTTCCATTGACTTTAATCACAGGGCATGGTAATATTAACACATGCCCTGAAGGATCTTCTGTATTCCAGAAATGCTCTTTCTTGTCTCCACTGTAGGGCAGTAGTCCAATTTTTTCTGAGTAATCAGGATCATTCATCCAAGTCAGCATAATATTAATAAATTCCTTCTTTGCCTATTGAATTAGAGACATGAGGAAGCCAAAGTGGCCAGGTAGCAGTCTTAATTTCTAATTCAGGGGAATCATTTTTATTTCTCATGATAGAAGCTTTCCTTGCTGTGGAACTAAGACTTTTAGGCCAGAAGAGTATAAGGTTGCAGAAATAAGAAGTACATTTAGCCTAATGCTGCCTCCTTACAAACTGTAATGTAACTGGATATGTAAACACCCTGTAATCTGTTCTTGTACCAACCATCAAGTTTTCACCAATCGAAGGTGGCCAACTGTTCAAAACATGTTCAAATATGGCAAATATCCAGCTCTAAGCAGTCCAGTTGTTTTTGTACCTCAATCCCATTTTCTGTATGTCACTTTCCTTTTTCTGTTCATAAGTCCTCTCCAACCATGAGACAGCCCTTGAATCTCTCGGAACCTATTCTGATGCGGGGAAACTGCCTGACTCATGAATTGCACTTCACTCAATTAAACTCTGTTAAATTTAATTTGTCTACAGTTTTTCTTTTAACAGAAACAAACATTTTGTTATCAGGTCACTAAGAGTGATAGTAAGTGTGGTCACTTCCCTTTCCAGCCCTTGGTTCCTGGACTTGTGAAATCTGGCTATGTAAGAAATAGCACCATATATTGAATGTTGAATCAGAGAATAAGAAGATCCACATAGAGATATGGCCAGGTTGGCCTTGGTGATGGTAAGTCCCTGTTGCTGAGCTTATGCATTGCCACAATGCCTGCCACCATTTTACTGGCTGCAGAATATAGCAGCATAAAGTATCTCATTTTAATTATATTCTCTATATAAGAAAAACTATCAAATTTTATGTCTTTATCACCACTTGCACATTATGAAGTGTACAAATGCCCAATTTTAGTTTTATGATATTTTCATAAAGCACTATTTGAAAATGTTTCTCTCATTTGTATAAATTTCACATTGGCTTATGATGAGAGAGTTGGTGTCTTAATTCAATGTGGTGTATTCAAAGTCAGTTTAATAACAAGATGTAAAATATTTGGGAAATTTTTCAGAAAAAATGCACTAGCCAACAAACACAAGTATATTTTGCTTATTTTCAATAATGAAATATGGGTGACATATTTATTACAGATTAAACGCAGTCATCATCAGCACTCTTTTTGTTCAGTGTCAAACAAACCTTGATGTGTAAATAATGGGGTTATTCCATCTATCAAGTAGTGGTGTTTGTTCAGGCTTGTAATTATTAGCTTGAAAGGCATCAGTAAGTTGGTAACTTTATATGCATTGTTAGGTCTTTTAAAAGATTTATTTTCTGTCCAGCATATCAGAAGAGCAAAGAAATCCTGATCTTCTTCAGTAGTTGCAATTTTATCACTTTGCTAGTTTTAAATCCAGTAAATCAAAGGTACCTTGAAGAAGAAAGAGAGAAAGTAAGTTATGTCCAAATTTGCTGTGTACAAATTTCATTTAATTTGAAGAACTTTGAAGTCATATATGCTATGTCTGCAATGTTTTACTATTTAACTTTTAGAATTCAAAATAAGGATAAGTGAAAATAAAATGACCTGCTTATCTAATAGAGTAAATGTCTATGATATGCTAAAGCACAGAAACTAGGACATGTAGTTACTTCTGTGGCTGTGCTGAGATGATGCGGAATGACGGAGGGTGCTGGCATGTTCTAATGATTGAGCAGTTTAGATTGTGACATGATCCAGGACCAACACACTTCCATTTGCTTGTTTTGTTGTCCACCAAAAAAAAATACTTTCTTTGCTATTTTATTCTTTATTATTGACTTGCTCTAGTTTTATTCAGAATGAGTACTACATGGCAGGTACTCTTGGTCCTTAGCTACAACAGAAAACAAAATAGACAAAACTTTCCATTGTTATAAGACTTAGATATTAGTGAGGTAACATAAAAAAATTAAAGTATGTATACTTATAGAATATTAGAACATTAAAGTGCTATGTGAAAAAGTAGAACAGGCTGAAAAGAATTAGGGGTATATGGGTAAGGGTGGTGTGAATAGATCCAGTTAAGAAGATAGCATTTGATAGGAGGCCAATATTTTCAGTGATGTTCACAGTGAAAATATTTTGTGTTGGTTTGACACATGACTTCAGTTATAAACAGGTTTATCATGTATCCATAAAGTAAAAATGAATATTATAATCTCAGAAATAATTTTCTCATAAGCAGAGTGAGTTTCATTATTATCTCACCGATTCTTTTCCTCTTTGACATTTTTTTGTGCTGAAATTTGTTTTCAGATTTTTCATTATATTTTGAAAATTTTTTTTAGCACAAAAATATAATGACTACATTGAGACAGTGAGTTTTATGGGAAAGCCACAGTATTTTAGTTAACTTCCAAGGTTGTCAAACTTCCTCAGTAGTTGTCTGAGTGAAGGCCATATCAATGACATCAGATTATTTTTCCTTCTTTGTTTCAGTTTTTGAGTTTATTTTTGTTTTTATGTTTTGTTTTTTAAGTCATCTATACTTTTGATGATACATAAAAATTGGGCTCTTGTCCATGGATTTCTACTAATTACAGTTTGCAGTTTAATTTCAGATAAATGTTAAAATGTGCTTCACAAAGATTAATTTATTTGTAATGAGACTTCAAGAAATGCTAATAAATTCTAATCCCTGAACAAAAGGAAAGTTCAGGCCAGCAAAATGGATAAAGTAGGCAAAATAGTAACTTTCAGATTTGAACTATTTATTTTGAATAACTACTTGGATTATTAAAAAATACATTTCTATATTCCTATTTACTTAATTCAGTTTCTATGTGGTATTAAAAGTAATTTGTGACAGGTATCTCCTCAGATAATTCAAGTCCAAGTGAGCACTGATACCAAAATAAACTCTTAAAGGTGAACTGGAAAATAGAGTATAAAAGGACTTATTAATTATTCTTTTATTCATTTGTTGAGTATATGTTATACTTAGGCTTTACAGGAGTTAAGAAGGGGCTAGATGAATGTGAATGAGCAGAGATGGAGAGTAGAACATATTTTAGGTGCATGTGACTTTTCTGCAAAAGTACTGGGAAATAACATGAAGGATTTAAGGACATATCAGTAATTTGATGTATTTGGAATATAGTATTCGAAAGGTAGAGGATCAAAAGGAGAAATTGATAAGAAATTGATATAATAATTGTTATGCTAAAAATATTAGTGGACTAATATAGGGCTTTAGGCAGAGAAGAAATCTACTTTCACCTTTGACTTAGATGTATCAGTCTGTCTGGATGTCCTGTTGAAAATTGGGATATCAGTTAATTAATCCTAATGGTTGATGAGAGCTGTGACAGTGATGGGTGAGAAAAATAAAATAGATTCAAGAGATTTAAAAAATAAAGTCAGGAGGTCATGTACTGGTGAGAGATTAGACTCAAGAAGTGAGGGAGTGGATACAGTAAAGTGTGTCTCCCACATGGGCAAATGCATCCATTGTGGGGCCAGGTGCAAAGATAACAGCAAAATGTATATGATAAGTAATAAATATAATGCATCTAGTTTGGAATATTCTGTTTGAGGTGCTTAGAGGTAAACCAGACAGTTACATCTCAGAGAAAGTATATATAAATGTTGGTAACCAGATTAGAACTTGGAAATAATGTATGGATTTGGAATAATTTGTACAATAACTAAAGTCAAGTGATATATAATACCACTAAGAGAATGTTGCAAGAGAACACATAGGTTACATTCCAAGAGAAATCAAGAAGGAGGCCTAATATGACATTAACTTTTACTAAGACTAGAAGAGTAGCCTAAACCAGAGATTGATAGGGAGAAATATAATGGAAAGAGAAGCAGAACAGAGTCAGGTCCTATAACTTAATGGAGGAGAGGGTTTCAACAAAATGGAAGTGACGAGCATTTCAAAGGATGCAAAGAATTTAAAAACGATGGTCACTAAACAGTATTCATTGTATGTTTCAAAAAAGAGATGATTTTTAACTTTTGCCAGATCAGCTGTATTGAAATTGAAATGGTCACAGATTGAAGCATGAGTGAGAATAATAGAGCAAAAAGACAGAGCAAACAGTCCAAGGTCCCAGAGATAATAGGAGGTGATAAGAGCAGATTTTTAAGTGGATGATTTACCTTTATTAGGAGAATGTTCAAGACAGGAAGGAAAGAAGTAAAGTAAAACAGAGTCATATATGTTCATAACAAAAGAGACAAGAAGTTAAAAGTCTTTCTCTCTGATAACTTTTCTTTTCTCTTTAAAGGAACAGGTAAGAATTTGTAAGGCTAAATGAGGGAGACAGGCAAGATTTTGAAATAAACATTGTGAATAATGAAAAAGGAAGACTCATGAAAGGATTTGTGGAGAAATATTAAGAATATTGGTTGGATGACAAAATTGTTTAAAATAACATGGTCCAAACTGTTCCATTTTGGCATCTTTAGCTTTTTTGAATCAAGGAAAAATGTTACAATAATATTTTGGAGGTAATTATGATTAGTGAATAGGATTTTGGTCTTTTCATGTTTACCCAACTAAGATACAACAGTAAGAATATTTATTTGGATGAGTGTTAATGTATAATACCTATTTCAAGAGGGGAGATTGGCATATGTTTCTATCTTATTTCCCCACAAATTTCACTGTATCAACAGGAAAGATATTTTAAAATATCCATGATAGCACCAAGAGAGGACTGACACAAGGACCATATGCTGTGATGGAATTCAGAAAACCTGTGGGATTATATTTTTGGCTAAACCAGAGCAGAAGAAGCTGCACAGTGAGAGTGCCCAGACCAGGAAGCAGTGACAGAGGAGTAGGGGGTGTGTACAGGGTTTCCTCTTGACAGAATCTCAGAGATCCTCTAAGTCTGGAACTGCATTTGGCACATATAGAGTCTAAGGCAGGACTATGGTAACTAATCAGAGAGAGACTGGAGGAAGAGTGGGGCTGGGAGAATGGAAAGTAATCAGAGTGATTAAGTTATGGTACAAAGACCAGCAGCTCTCCTCATCCCATTCTCAGTTCCCTCTATAGAGATTGATATTAAATCAAGATGTGTTCCTTCTGAATCTGAGAAATCTAAGAAAGGTCAAGCCTTCCATTGTGCATATTGTTACACAATGGAAGAATTTATGTTAAGAATAAAGTGCTTCATATTTTTGCATTTGGAGATCACTTCCTGACAACACAAGCTAAAGTGAAGTATAAGAGTTAACACATCTCACCACTCATGCCCACCTTACTGTCAGCTGTTTCATTCAGTGCAGCGACTTAGGAAAAAGTGGAGGGAAATTATGTAGCCACCAGTGTTATATCATGTAGTATTTTCATTAAATTCAAAAAGGCATTTGAAGAAATTCAACACCATAGCAGAGGACCACATTAAGTAACAATTACTGTTCACTAGAGTAACTGAGGTGATGTAGAGAAAAGAATTTTAGAGTAACATTTAACTAGTTTACACAGAAATAGCCAAGATAATCTTAAATCTATAAAAGACTTGTAAGGGGAAAGGGAAGTTTATAGTCAAAGTGTAACATTAAATAGTGATACTGTTTTGAGTGCTAAATGAAGTTACAGAAAAGAGAAACCACTATATTTGCAGATTATTTGGTAGTGTGTCAAAAATAAGACAAACTGATGAATGGATAGAGTGATGGAAAAATAAATAGATATATGGATAATGTAGAATGTAAGTAGTAGGTTGAGACATTCACCTTTGCTGTTATCTTTGAAAACTGTCAAAATAAAAGTTGGCGGGGAGGTATTTTGTAACTTTTTCCAGTACGTCTATTTTCTTTCCCCTTAAATTTGAGCTGATCTTGTTACTTGCTTTCATCAAAGGAAGGAAAGTAACTGTGTGCCAGTTCTGAGCCTAGGTCTCGGGAGACTTGTGCTTCTTCTCTCTTTCTTTGCAACTTACTTCTGCTTCCAGAACACATCAAGACTAGTCACCTGGAAGAGGGAAGACCACATTGAGCAGGGCTGAATCATTCAGTCTGAGTAAACCTAGAGTAAGCAGCCTCCAGCTGACCAGGGAGTTGATTTAGACACGTAAAACAAGCCCAGACAAGATCAGCAAAACCACTCAGCCAACTGGTAGATTTGTAAGACATAATAAATGGCTGTTGTTTCAAGCCACTAAGTTCAGAAGTGTCTTCCTTTCTAAAAAAAAGAAAAAAGTGAAACCTCTAGACTCTAAAACGTGGAATATCTTCTTTGACTATTATAGGTTCATGAACCTGGGATTATGTTTTAATCTCTATGGGCCTGAACACATTATTTGGTTCAGCAGAGAATAAACAAAGCTACCTATTGATCTCATTTATAATAACAGCCAAAGAGAAGACAGGTAGAAAAAAGTAGATACAAGTAAAAGTAAATATTGCAAAATTTGATGAGCTGTATAAATTAGAAGTTCTAATTAATATAATGGGCTGAAAACACTGCAGCCTATTCTTTCTTTCTCAAGTCAATGAAACTAATGAAAGTAATTTTTAAGAATAAATAATACATTGAAAAATAAAATTTTCTTTACTAGAATTCATGATGGATAGCTAAGAAAATAAAATAAAAATATAGAAAAAGAAAGTAATGGCCATAAACATACATAGGAGAGGAAAGTAAAAAATGAGGCAGAAGCTACTTTGAACAGGAGGTTGTTCAAATCAATGGACAAGGCAACTGATTGTGGCAGCACAACAGTGGTAGCTAGGAAGTCTGCTGTTTCCTCCTCCACTGGGCATCAAACAGTAATCAAGGCATTTTTGTGTAGGGGCAGTATAACTGGATGGTGAGCTTAAAATGTCAGCACAGTGTTTGAGATCACTTGTGATCCCAGAAGAAATAGAGTGAATTTTTATGTACAATAAAATGCCCCACACTTCCTTCAATTCTACCATAGACAAACAGTAATATAAACCTTCCTAGCTCTTTCTGTCCCTCCTATCAAGTTTTGCAGAGATAAAAAGGCATATTAGCATTCTAACTACAAATTGTCACCACCAAGAAGAATTACCAAATAACTAAGAAAAGGTAATATCACGAAAGAGACTAATATACTCAATAAATAGAATTACATTAAAAGCATGTTAGCTGATATGAAAACTTCTTGGTTATAATGTTAGAATAGGTATAATTAATGTCCTCAGCAAGGTAAGTTACTGTAGCCATAAGAAGATTTTAGAAGATATTATTTGAAATTTAAAATTTAATGATTAGATTATTATATTAGTAGAAAAATATAAATTGCTGAAGAGCACATAGGATGCTGTAAATTTATATTGCAATTTTTAGGACAGTAAGCTAACATAGAGGTGAACATTTTAAGATAAACATTAATATACACAGAGGTAGATGAGTCATTGAAACATTATGTAACTATAGTGCTAGAGAAATAAAAGTGTTAAAAATAAGAATATAAAGAAAACTGAAAATGTAGTGACATTTATTAAAAGAGTTAAAGCATAGAATTCACCTATATGACGTTATGAGAGGCATCCTGAAATCAAGTGAAACAGGAAGAGTGAAAAAAGGTAAAAATCACATACAAGATGAGTGCTTACAAAAAGAAAAAAGACAAAGTATAACTCAAGATAAAGTGCTTTAAAAAGAATAAAATACATAAATATATTTTGGCAAGAAGGAAATTTATCAAGAAGGTATGATAGTTATTAAACCATATGCTATCCTACTTGTGAGGTATAGAAAACAAAAATTGATAAAATCATATTGAGAAATTTATACATAAATAACTATAGATAGAAATACTTTTCTTGGAAAATTGATGAAGAGTACCAAAAAATGTGAATCTGTATAGGGTTTATGATAACCTTAATATAATAGATAGTGTAAAATAAGTAAACTGTCCTAGAAGTGCATACACGTTCTTTTTTTTTTTTTTTAATTGCATTTTAGGTTTTGGGGTACATGTGAAGAACATGCAATATTGTTGCATAGGTACACACGTGGCAGTGTGATTTGCTTTCTTCCTCCCCTTCACCTATATCTGGCATTTCTTCCCATGCGATCTCTCCCCAACTCCCCACCCCCGCTGTCCCTCCCCTATTTCCCCCCAACAGACCCCAGTGTGTAGTGCTCCCCTCCCTGTGTCCATGTGTTCTCATTATTCAACACCCACCTATGAGTGAGAACATGGCATACAGATTCTTTAGAGAAAACAAGAAAGAGTCATAGAAACAGAACTAGTATTGGCTCAGGGAATACAGATATATGTTTAATAAAAATAAAAATTAACTACATGTAGGCAAACTGTTTCATCTTGTAATATTCCTAATATCCATGCCAATCCAGATAATTAATTTAAACTAATATTGGTACTCATTCCCTTTATGGAGATTGGTTTATGATTAATTATGTGAACTATACTAGTGCCTGAGCATAAAGTGAGGTGTTCTCAGAAAATTCCTGACAAGCTTTGACATCTAGCACTTGACTAAGTGATAATGGCCTGTTTAAAAACTTCCTCACCAAACCTGCCATGTTTAATTCTTTTGGACCGTCTCTTGCCTCTGTGATACTTTATTATTTTGGAATATGCAGAAAAGCTATTTTCCATGTATTGCCAGTTTGAATGTTTAAGTGATGATTTTGTGTGTGTGTGTGTGTGTGTGTGTGTGTGTGTGTGTGTGTGTTTTACCCCTTCTTTAGCTTTCTTGGGTCAGGTGTTATTAATTCACTGCTTTGTAGCTCACTTTTGCCTTCTTTGACTCCTCTTCAATCCTACCCCCAACCTCTATTATACATAAATGGAATATCTTCACAGCTATATCCTCATCTTACTTTTTATAATGAAAAGCAGTACAGAGACAGTGCAACTTCTCTCAATAGTCTTAGATTTTGTCTTTCTAATTAAGAGGTATTTGATCAACCATTTAGGGCAACAAATATTAATTCAGATAACCTCATCTCCCTTATTTCATATCATACTGAATTATAAATTTTCTGAATTGCAGCTCTAAATATGAAAGTGAAAAGTAAGTTTTTTGAAGAAACCCTGGGAGAATATCTTCAGAACTTGCAGTAGGCAAATGTTTGATAAATAGAACATTAAAATGTCTAGATCATGAGATATTTTTTATAAATCAGGTGATATTGATAGCAATAATTTATCTTCATCAACAGTAATCATGAAAAGAGTGGTAATATAACAGAGTTATATTTATATTATAAATATAAAAACAAATTTATAATATCAATATTATAAATTTGATATATTCTGAATATAAGACATTGGTTGAATAGTGGAGTGTTTGGGAATCTAGATAAAATCCATATATATCTACCAATTTTGTATTAGTATGAATTATATTAATACAGTTTCCTTTGGTGTTTTTATGCATGAATGTATCCAACATATCCAACCAATGTCTTATATTCAGAATATATCAAGAACTTTAACAAATTAACAGGAAACAGACAGATAAACCTATAGAAAAATTGGCAAAGGACTTAACTAAGCACTTGACAAAAGAGATCACCAAACAAATAATAAAAATTATTAAAATTTAATTTGTTGCAAACTCAACCCCCAATGTTACACCATTACTGATCTGCCAGAGCAGTTGCTATTAAAAAGACAGACAATGTCAACTGTTAGGGAAGATGAGGGATTACTGTAACTCTTACACAGTGTTAGTAAGAGTATAAGTTAGTAGATAGTTGGCAGTCCCTATTAAAGCTGAATATATGCGTATCTTATTACCAAGCAACTGTACCTCTTAAGTATATAGCCAACAGTTATGTTTATGTGTGTTTACTAAAAACACTTACAGGTATTTTTAACAGTGCTTTTCATAAAAGTCACACACTGTGGACCAGCCAAATGATTTTGACTGGATCAAAATATTATGATATGCTCATACAATGCAACACTATTTAGAGTTGGATGTGCATAAACTAAAACAGCAACAATATGGATGAATATCACAAATAACATTTTGAGCAAGAGTACAGAAAATGTATTATCTTCCATGTAGAGTTGAAAACAAAAAAACTTTAGTCTATGATGTTAGAGGTCAGAATAGTGTTTACTCTTCTGGGGGTTGTTATTTTGAATTGAAGGAATACAGGACACTTTTAGATGCTGAAAGTATCCTGTTTCTTTATCTAGATGCTTAATTCATGAGTGTGTTTAGATGAAGGCTATCATCATTTGTAACTTTTGACTTGTACATTTTTGTATTTGTTATAATGCAATAAAATATAAAAAGAAGGAAGGAAGAAAAAGAAAGAAAGGAAATAAGGGAGAAGTGATGAAAGATACATTCATGCACAAAAACACTAAAGGAAACTGTATTAATATAATTCATACTCTTATAAAATTGGTAGATATATATGGATTTTATTTAGATTCTCAAACACTCCACTACAATCATAATAGCATATTTAATATATAAAAATTTGGGTTTACTCAGCCAGGTACAGCGCCTTATGCCTGTAATCTCAGCACTTTGGGAAGCCAAGGTGGATGGATCACGTAGTGAGGAGTTCGAGACCAGCCTGGCTAACATAGTAAAACCTCATCTCTACTAAAAATACAAAAATTAGCCATGTGTGGTGCGTCTGTAATCCCAGCTACTCAGGAGGCTGAGGCTGGAAGTTGCAGTGAGTTGAGATCATGTCACTGCACTCCAGGCTAAGTGACAGAGCAAGACTCTGTGTCAAAAAAAAAAAAAAAAAAAAAAAAAGGTGGTGAGGGGGAGTACTCAAATTTTATCCAAAACAAACAACATTATAAAGTAGTAAAGAGCTCTCCTTGAAAATTCTTTTTCCCTATTAAAACAAATATAACAGAAATAAGTTAGTATAGTTTTATTTGAAAATAGTATTGACCTATGATAATTTATTTAAATATGTTTATACACTTAAATTTTAACATTTATTTTTAACAGTCACACAGTTAACACCTGATTGTTGCCACCATTTTCTTTGTCTGTCAGGTTAAAATATATAAACTTAAATGTATTATTGTTCTTCTCTCACTAGTCCTTAGTCTTTTTTTTTTTTTTTTTAAAGAATAAATTTTTTATTGCATTTTAGGTTTGGGGGTACATGTGAAGAACATGCAATATTGTTGCATACGTACACACGTGGCCATGTGATTTGTTGCTTTCTTCCCCTTCACCTATATCTGGGATTTCTCCCCAT
>PVKP010026966.1:0-31844 GCA_004027715.1 Plecturocebus donacophilus
TGTATTCAGACCTTTCTTATAGGCAAGGATACACAAAGACTTAACATAAAGGGATGGAGGTAGATCTACCAAACTAATGGAAAGGAAAGAAAAAAAAATCAGATTTGAACTCAGACCTGGAACAAGCAAACTTAATAAATATTTACAGAACCTACCACCCCATATCCACAAAACATATTTTTTTCAATATTATATCATACCTATTCTAAAAGTGATCACATAATAGGAAGTAAATCACTTTTTAGTTTGCATAAGCATTTCACAGATTTAAATGAAATCCTGAGCAATAGAGCAAGATTCTCGTTCTCTCTCCCTCTTTCTCTTTCTTCCTTTTTTCTCTTTTATTCTACTTCTGTCTTAAAAAAAAAATAACTTCCCCTCTCTCTTTCTCCTTCTGAAAAAAAAAAAAAAAAAGACAAACAAGGAAAAAAAGAAAAAGCAACATGAGGTATCAGAAAAAACTCATGTAAATGTTATCTGAGAATGGTAAAGTTCTATTTATACCTATGTGATTATTATGAAATACATCCTTGAAGTGCATAGGCTCTTTCTCCCAGCTCTTATCACAGATGGGACTCTGAGTAAGCACATCCTGAGATGGGCTTTGGGATGCAAAGTTTTTGTTTGTTTATTTGTTTTATTTTTTAATGGATCAATACCTATGAGGAGGAAGAAGGAGGAAGCAGGATTGGGCAGAAGTTCAGAAAAAAAAAAAATGGAAGGATAGGACAATATGACATGAATTTGTATAATAATGCTAAGGAGATGCTATTTAAAGTACAGAGTATCCTTAAATGAGTTTTATAGCTTTATGTCACATCTCTGATAATTTGATATGTTGTATCTGTCTTAATTCTAGATGCAAATTTTAAATTTTGCTGGATAGCTCTACAGAAATATGTATTATCCTTACAAATTCAGAATACTCAAAACTTGACAACTGTTTTACTTAACAGCAGAATCATACTGAGAGAATGAATTGCTAGTCATTGTAAATGTTTTGGAATTTTCAGTCTGATTTTAAAAAGGAAACAAGGTATATGTTTAATATAATTCTTTTCTGAAGTATAGTTATAAATTAGAAACGTTGGTTTATCATTTCTCCAGTTAAAGAGGGAGCATAGCAATTAAAGGTTTTGCCAACTGAGAAAACAACATGTTTGAAGGAAGGGTTAGGAAGAGAGCACTTGCTGTGCTGTGTTCACTCCGGGTATCCCAAGCCTAAGAGTGGGAGATAATATTAATCACAGCCTGTCTCGGCCTATCTGTGGGTCTGGGTTTTTTTGTTTTTTGTTTTTTTTTTTTTCATAATCTAAGACAAGTTATTCAGATAGATAATTTATAAACCAGAATCTGAAAATGGCTTGAAAAGTCTGCATTGTTTACTTCAACAATCCCACTTTCTTTTTATTAAAACCTTCTGAGTGTGTAGGGTGGAGCATGTCTTCTTTCCTGGTGACATTCAGTCTATTTTGATTAATTCACTTTTAGGGAGGAAAAGGCTTTGCTTAAGTGATAAGGTGTTAAGAAACGTGTCAGGATGATTTTATTCTGTACTGATTTCTTTTTTCATTTCCATCTATGTTAGATATTTTCGTAATTACTTTTCTGCCTCTGTAAATAATGATTTACTTGAACATTTCCTGTCACTGTTCTTAAAATATTTATAAATAATTTCAATTAACTGTTTTATTTAAGATCATATGGAAATCACAAATTGTAGGTTAGAACAATAGCATTTTTTTCTTGAGATAGTGCATTGGGATACATTTAAGAGTTTTACAGTGTGGTGTAATATTCACAGTAGCATCAATTAGTGGTAAGATTTAACATTTATTTCAGGAATTTAAATCAATACTGCAGGGCTTTACTGCAGTATTGCTTAAAATACTTGAATGCCTACTTAAAATACTTGAATGCCAATTTTATTGCCTCTGGGATCACACTGACATTTTCTCCTTAGTATTGTGCCATAATTACCCCCTCCTCCCAGTTAAACATAAACACTGTTTGTTTCTGTCCTGTACAATTAGTGCCTATATTATTCCACAAACACACATGGATCACCCTTTCTGTGCCAGCTACTATGCTGAGGGGTTCCAGAGGTAGGAGGAGAATCAGAGGAGCAGCCAGGTAAGCACCTTTGGGGATCACCATATGAAACAGAACAACCTAATGCTTTGGAAGCACAGGGAGAGTGGCCACCTCCAGACCAAAAAACTGGGGAAAGCTGCCGTTGAAAGATGCCTCTTGAAATTTTGCTGCCGTGAAAGATACCTGTTACTTTGAAATATCACCAAATAATGCACCTATTTTTGCATATCATCTAAGGACTTAATTATTTAATTGGCTTTGATTTTCTTCAGAAGACAAATAGAACAATCAGAATTATTCTTGGCCCTTAGAGATTAAGGAAAAACTAACTGCCTTTTTAAATTGTTTGAATGGACTTTTTTTTTGTTCTCTCTGAACTGAAATAGGCTTAATTTAACAAAGACTCATAGGGATCATGCATGGTTAGTTTTGCCAGATACTCTTTTTGGCTTCTATACCCTTAAAATATTTAGTACTTTATCAAGTGAATAAATATAGCAAAGAAATTTTAAGAAACATTAGTAGAGGAGAATTAGCAGAGAAGAATGCAAAGCATTTACCAAGGAAGGAGAGCAGCATATGGAGCTCAGAGATGCTTGAGTGAGTATTAGATTGAGAGAACAGAAATGTCTTGACATAAAGGTAGAGGGGAACTGGGAGAGTTGCAAGATGATCAAGGGGTAGTACATCAGTAACCTGTACAGAGTTTGGATTTTATCCTGAAGGCAGTGGACAACCATTGGAGGCTTCTGACCAGGAGAATGGAATCCAATTTGTATGTGAAAAGCATTTTCCTCTAGCAGTAATGTGCAAAGTGGATGTGCAAGGAGGGAGACAGGATGGGAAGGTAGGGAGATCAGTTAGCAGGCAATTGCAAAATGCAGCAGTTTCATTCCTAGGTACAAGCGCTCAAAGCAGCATTATTTGTAATACCCAAAAAACTGGAAACTCATTTGCCTATCAGCAGCAGAATAGATGAATAAATTGTAGTTTGTTTATACAATCAAAATCTCAGTTGCAGAGAGAAAGAATGAACAATTACTACGCACAGCAATGCAGATGAAGTTCAGCAAACATAATGTTAAGCCAAAGAAGCCAGGCACCATTACATATGATGCAGTCAATTTACAGAGTCCAAAAACAGGCAAAACTAGTATGTGATGATAAAGATCATGATAATAGTTGCCTTTAAGGGAGGGTATTGGGACTAGGAGAGGAGTTTTTCTTGATCTTGGCGGTGAATAGATGAGTGTGTTCACTTTGTGAAAATTCGTAACACTTAGGATTGCTGAATTTTTCTGTATGTTAAATGCAATTAAAACGTTTCTTTAAAAATCCAGTCAGTTTTCTCAACTGCTAGGCATGAACACTGTCCCAATACTATTCCCAGCCCTCTTCTATCTTAATAGTCACTATTGCCATGCTGCTACTTCCTGCCACTTTGCAACTCACTGAGGCAGGCTGGAGATTTTTGTGAGTGCAGGAGTGATTTTTGCCAGTTTGCTTAACCCATCTCATTCCATGGGTTGATACTTCTGCAAGCAATCTCTGCCAGGATGACTGCCATAGCAGTGCTTGAGTTTTGATTTTTACTCTGAAAATGTGGGACTGGAACATAAACACTTAATGGAAGTCAGATATACTAATGAAGTGCAAATATATTTAAGCATAGCAAAAACTAGGGCTTTTTCCCCCCTTAAGCTCACAATTTATTTTGGAAGGTATGTTAAAATTGTATACAGTTGATTCAGTAGCTGTACCCTACAGTTGAGCTATTTATATTATTTATGTGCTCTAGGTTAGGCGTATAGTTCATTCATTCTGCTTGCTGATGACTGTGTCACATTCATCTACACCTGATGACATACTTTCAAGGACAGGGACCAGGCCTAAGCTCAATTCCCTAAGTAGAATATTGTAAAAATAGAGTTCCACTTTAAAGTATCACTGATATTTACAATAAATATCTGGTCTTTTGCCCTGGAATTTCACGATGCACAGCTTAAATTTAGTATCTGTCTTCTCCAGTAGTATGAAATGCTTGTTAAACAGCACAGCACCTCCTAGACTGTTTGAAGCCCAAAACTTTCCCAACTAATTGCAGAGCAGCACACAGTATCTCTTTAAACAGAATGGCAACTATTAGAGACTATGAAGAATAAAGTATGGCTGTTTGGAACAGTAGCATTATGTTTTATTACATTGAATAATTAGCCTCTCCTGAAATTTTGCTACAGTGAAAGATACCTGTTACTTTCAAATATCACCAAAGGATGCACCCATTTATGCATATCATCTAGGAACTTAATTATTTAATTGGCTTAGAATTTCTTCAGAAAACAAATAGAACAATCAGAATTATTCTTGAACCTTAGAGATTAAGGAAAAACTGCCTTTTCAAATTGTTTGAATGGACACTTTTTTTGTTGTTGTTCTCTATGAACTGAAATAGCCTTAATTTAGCAAAGACCCATAGGGATCTATGGATGGTTAGTTTTGCCAGATACTCTTTTTGGCTTCCATACTCTTAAAGCATTTAGTACCCAATCAACTGAACAAGTATAATAAAGAAATTTTAAGAAACATAAAATTTTTCTGCTTTGCCCACGGTGCTCATTAAATTTTATCATTGAAGTTCAATAGAAGTTTTATAGTCTAGCAGCCATTCTGACTCAGGAGTCAGGGGCTCAGATTTTCCTTAATCTTATATATCTGTTTTATTACCATTACCTCACAAATTTTTTTTAAATTTTGTCTTTGAAGTATTTCCATACCAACTTAGCTTTAGACCTGCAGAGGAATATGCTTTGATATGTGAGGTTTGGCTCTTCAAAGCCACCGCTGTAGTTCTAACAATGGACAATGTTTTGTTGAAAAGTTTTCACATTTACTTTATTGTAATTATAGAAATGTACTTGTTTGTCAGAATTTATGGTCTCAATATTTACAATACCATAAATGAGAAGTCCTTGGTCATCTTGGCTTCACAAAAAAAAAATAAATGTCTTTTTATCCCCCATTAAGTAAAATGGTGGATTTTATTGCAAAATGTTAAATATTAAATATGTAAATAATTCAAGCAGTTTGATTTTTAAATGTTAAATTTAGGAATTGGAGTCATTATACCTGAATGGTGACTAGAAGATAATGAACCTAATATACCATCTCTTAAATAGAAAAAAAGTCCCTAATCAGGTGGCCCATACCTATTCAGGTGTGCAGAAGAAAAGTGATTCATTTTTGGCAGACAGCTTTTAATGGGAAGGACATAGATTTGGGCGATCAGATGACATCTGGATTCAGACTGGACCTCTAGTCCTGCTCTACTGAGCTGAGAGAGGTTGGAAGGAGCAGTTTTCACCAGGAACCTCAGGGGTCATATGTTCCTGTCTGATTTGGTTATTGAACACCAGCTCTGCTTCTCCTCATTTCCATGGCAATAGTTTGACTAAATTTATATCATTTGGTTTACTAGTGTTGGAAATTATAACTCCCATGGTCATATTTACTTGATTACTTTCTCTCCTAAGCCAGAGTTAGTGATTACAAATGCCCTTGCAAACTTTGCTAATAACTTTTTTTCATAGATAGAAGTAACTGTATATGGTTATGAATGTCAGATTTGCATCTGCCACTTACTGGGTGGGCAACCCTGAGTAAGTTACTGATTATGTCTCCATTTCCTCATTTGTTTAATAATTTATGTCACATAGAGCAACAGATGAGTATTGAAATGATTAAATATGTGTTCTCCTATGGTGACAGCAAAAAGATTTTTTAAAAATTATTTTAAAGGATTAAATAAAAGAGTGGCTGGGCATGGTGGCTCATGGTTATAATCCTAGCACTTTGGGAGGCTGAGGTAGGAAGATCACTTGAGGCCAGAAGTTCAAGACCAGCTGGGCAACATAAGGAGACCCCATCTCTTAAAAAAAAAAAAAAAAAAAAAGTATATATTTAAAACATGACCATTGCATCCTTCACATAGTAAGAATTCTTGTTGGTAGATTCAGTAAAAGCAAGGTGTTACCATTTGGCTAGTTGGTTTTCAATGAAGGTACCAAAGTGTGCCTACTTAAGGAGGAATATCACAGATGTATTTATACTTAAATCTACCTTATAAAATATCACTGTTTTCACTAATTCTGTTTTACAGTAGGAGTGTATTGTTACACTCACTGCCCGTTTTCTCGTGATTCATGAAAGAAAGCCATGAAATAGCATATATAGTGGTATTTTCACATTAAGACTTTGAGAGTGTGGTCTCTAATCCCAGTTCTGAGACCTTTAACAGGAGTTAAACCATCATAGAACTTGGCACCACACACATGTGTCAGACTATCTCTAGAGGGTTGCAAAGTAGTCTGGGACCCTAACAGAAAGTATAATTGCAAAACAGATGGCTTTTTATGTTCCTTTTTTTTTATAATACTGCAGCAAGAAATGGAACCCAATGGTATATTACTTTTATGTTTCTTATTTATGAGATTTTGTGCCAGTAAAGTCAAATTATAAGGTCCCATATTGTTCCACTTTCCATAAACATTTAAGAAAATTAGCAAGAACAGACCACACATGGTTTTTTTTTGCTAATGTTCTTATATCAATAATAACTCATTTTATGGCCTGTTTTAACTAGAATTCTTGAAAGGGGCAGCTCCCTCAACATCTTCTGTACTGGGCACTTCATTTATTTAAATATATATAAAACTTAATCATTTTATTTCAGTTTTCTGAATAATCTAAATCAGTTTTATGTGGAGATTGGCTCTGCTGTCACCTATGCATTGGACCTTGATCCTGTGTATAACCAGGTCAGGCCTCAGGCTTCTATGTTCAGTGTACTAGTTGATGGCCAGTGGGCTGCCAGCTGTGAAAGGTGAGATATATTGTTTTGAATGAAACTGTGTTGACTTAGCTGGTAACTACCATCTCCAGCAGCAGAGAGGCCTGGACAAAAAGAGTACCAGCAGGGGATCCACCTGCCTGGGTCCCTTCAGGGCTGCCCTACCATCAGGGGTCAGATTGTAGGCATGGCTTCAAAGACACAGCCACACTGTGAAAATTTTAAGAGTTTGTAGTACTTACAGACCCTCAAGGGTACACAGCATGCCTGGAGGCCACATGTAGGAAGGTCAGGTCGCAAGCAGGTAGAGAGAGGAAAGGAGCTGGTAAGTAGCATTCTATTTTGGGCAATAAAATGTGAGTCACAGGCAGATGCCTGAATGGTCCATTTGAAGGAAGCAAGGAAGCTGCTGGAAGCAGGAAGCCCGATCCATGAGGTGGGAGAAATGCCTCCCAAGTTTTTATCTCTGGCTACTGGCTGGAACCACTTGGGTAGGCTGTAGTATTGGAAACGGTGTCAAGGGCAACTGAGCTGGGTTTACTTATATTTTAAAATGGTTGCTGAGGCAACAATAAACTTAAAAGCACTCACTGTGCACTGTGCTCATCCATTTGGTTTTTGTGAACTCTAAAATGAATAACCTTTTACATGCCTGGAGAAAGTAATGTCATGTGCCCATCCCTGACATCTCTAGGCATGAGAAGTGACAGCTTCTTTAGAGCCTTCACCAGGTAGCACCAAATGTATTTTTTAATGTTGTTGGTAGGGTTATGACTTGGGAAGAAGAATATAGCAAGGCTGAAGTGGTAGAGAGGAGGGAATAAAAGAGAAAAAAGATGCATATGCTGATAATAATGGCATTTGTGTGGAATGGTGGCATTCCAGCTAGAGTTAACTCAGGGCTACTGCTACTGGAGAGATTGGGCCCATCAGGAATTGGCTTGTAATGAGGGCTGTGGGGCCATTAGAGGCCCTGACCAAAACTCAATTTTACATTTCTATGTGTTGCTCTTCATTCTTTTCCATTATTTCCATTTTTCATACTTCCCAAGTGGTCATCTTCTCATGCCACTCATGGCTCTCTGGCCTCTCTGTGCCTTCTTCCTCCCTTACCTTTTTTAAGGTATGATGTTCTAGGCTTAAAATCCCAAGCTAAATACTTGCCTTGTAAGTGTTCTTCTGTCAGATAGACATCAAAGAAGATTTCAGTCTAATAAGCATGTTCTTGTGTTTCCATGGGGTATTAGAATGATTTTGCAAAACATAACTTGGAAGGAATTGGAGGAAATTACTTGTTAGTAGTGTCGTTTAGTAGATTCGTAAGAGGGATTATTCTGAATCTGGGCTAATTTTTGAGATGAGCCTTGATTATTGAAAACATATCTCTTGGTTTTCTAAAACAGGTAATTACATGAAGATTTTGCTTTTTCTTGAATTACAATTATTACATAAAAGTCTTGTATTTCTACTGTGAACTTTGACAGGCCAAAATTTACTCAAATTGTTAATTTAGAAGTAAGTGCCATCCTTTAGTTATTCTGCAGAATATTGTACTCCCAAAAGATTTCCAATGCTGTTTTATGCACTATTGATTAACTCTGCTGGGCATGAGAGAAGTCTCTATTTCAAAGTAATAGCACTTTAGAATTGTATATGGTTAAGAAAAAGATAATTGTCAATAAGCTATCTGGAGACGGACTTTGAATAAGAAGCTCAACTGAGCGTCCTTGTAGCACTCAGTTTAAATTTGATGCTAAATGAAAAACTAAAGTTACTAGTTATATTCATTTAAAAAGTTTATCCTAAGGAAAAGACTTAATTCTTAATAAAGGATCAGTATTCTCATACCAATAATTTTATCTTGATTCATAGCATGTTTTTTTTTTACTAGATATGATTGAAATTTTAAAATACGAATTACCATTTCTAATATTCACTTAAAATTTTTGAATGTGCTGCTGCTCTTAGGTACGTGGATTAAAAACCTAAAATGTCTTTATTTTCAGGTGTTCTAATTAATATAAGTGTTTCTGACAATTTGCTTTGCTATTAATTTGTTCTTCCATAAAAATTAAGTTTATACTTTTTAAGTTAGAACTTTCGCTTTCATACCAGACCTAACTCTTAAATTCAAACTGTGTGCGAAGACATGTACTAGGTAAGGTACAGTTTGAAAAGATTTTATTCCATTTCTTACAAATGCCACTTGGAAAAATATGCATCTTGACTTAAATCACACAAGAAGTAGTAGACTCGGGATTTGAACCTCGTTGCATCTTGTTTCTACTAATCAACTTTGCCTCAAACAAAATGGCTTATTCCAGAAAGTATATTTTAATAGTGTGAATGTAACAAAAATGCAGGAAATCTCCAAGAAGTTTTGTTTTGTATTTAAGACAGGAGTTAAAATTAATGTGTATGTTCAGACATATTTTACTTAGGATTCTGTAGAAATACAGCTGGGTGTGATTTTCCAAAACTGAAGGAATAATTCATTGTTGCTGAAAAAGGAACCAGAGCATCAGATGCTCATTTTCCTGGCCTGTGTTTTTCATAGATTCTTTGAATTAATTAATTCTTTGCCATTTCTTAGCATGATTTAGCACCTCTTTTCTTTCTTTTGAAATGGCAGGTTTGTATACGTTATCTGATCATTGTTTATTGACAAAAATTAATTTCCAGGTAATTAAAGATAAGATTTCTTAAGGTGGTTCATGGCATTTTAAAAAACATTTATTTGGGTACAGTGAATCCTTTTGGGGAATCCTAGCCTTATTCTTTAGTTTCTGTATTCAGCTAAATTTCAAATATGTGTTCCTAGATTACTAGATTTTTGACACTGGAAAAGTTATTTAAGCCCTCTGATACTCACTTTTCTCATATTGAAATGAGGCTAATCATATCTAACTTGATGAATTATGTTGTGAGGAAGAAATGAAACATGGTACATGCTGCTTAGCAGATAATAAGTACTTGTGCCATTTATTGCAATAATTACTGAATACTTAAGTGTGTAATATTTGAGAGTGTTAAATTATTGGGCATGTTTGAATGCTGCCGCTTGAGAGTAATGAATAGTAGAAGAAAGAGCATGGACTTATTCGATTTAATAAAGAATATTCCTATTAGTTTTGGGGAAGCTTCTGGTCACAACACCTTTGGTAACTCACTAATATACATCCTTGCTTTATGTGTTTTTTTTTTTGTTAAATATAACTTTTTTAATACACATTAAATATAAACATTTATATTTATATTTAGTATAGAGTAAATGTAAATATTGGCAAGCCAAAACTTGCCCAAATTGTTAATTCACAAATAAGTGCTGTTCTTTAGTTATTCTGCAAAATATTGTACTCCCAAAAGATTTTCAATGCTGTTTTATGCATTGTTGGTTAACACTTCTAGGTATGAAAGAAGTCTGTATTTCAAAGTCACAGACAGAGCTTTAACATTGTATATGGTTGAGAAAAATATAATTGTCAATAAACTATCTGGAGATGGGCTTTGAATAAGAGGTCAACTGAGTGCGTATTGATTCATTAACATTGAACCCACCCCAACAGCACTATAACTTGTGCCTAAACAAAGCTTACATATTTTTCCCCATGAGTCACATCACAGCCTTCTTGCCTCAGAAACCCTGAACAGCACTTTAGCACCTATGCTTTGGAGCCATTTTAAATGGTGAAATCCCACCAACAAAACTTGCCAAAAACATAGCACCACATAGACTGAGAAAAGACACATGTTGACAGTCTGAGAGCTGAAACACAAAAGCAGTGTCACCCTGTTCAGTCTCAGCTGGGAGCATGTGTGTCAGGCAGCTCAAAACTTTTTCACGCTCTGTGCATATCTACAAATAACCTTGAAAGTACCACAAATATTGATTTTTGGGATTACAAACAAATTTTTAACAAGTAGGTGGATTCACAAATACAGAATCTGCAAATAATAAAGATTGGCTGTAATTCCTTTAAGAAAGCATTGATCTTAAGTTAATATGTTTCTACAAATGCAGACACTCAATTCCAGGAGGATATTATGACAATAAATGGTTCTTAACTAAAGAATACTTGTGACCTGGTAGCATGTTAGTGAATAAGCCTAGTGCTTCATTGTAAAAATTAATTAAAATAATAGTGACTTGCATATAGAAACCTCATAATGAAAACGATAACTGAACTATATTAAAACCTTTGCAGTAGAGCCTTTCTTCTATCTGCATCACTGTTTCCATGGAAAATTTTATTCCAAATTCCAACTGGAATGTTGTTTGCTTCCCAGATCTTTAATCTAAACGATGACCGATGCATCACACGCACCTACAGTGTAGGACTTTCATTTTCCCCTCTAGTCTGGTTCTGGGGCTGGACATTGAACCGTTGGAGTTGATATGAAGGAAAGATCAGGGTTACAACTCCTGGGGGCTTCTGCTGGGAAGATGGAGAGATGGGCTCTCTTCAGATGACTTTGTAAATAATGCCATGATTTTTTTTTTCGTGGTTTAAACTTGCTTTTTTACTTTACTTTTCTTTTTTTCAAAGTTTAAGTTCTGGGGTATATGTGCAGGATGTGCAGGTTTGTTACCTAGGTAAATGTGTGCCATGGTTTGCTACACAGATCAACCCATCACTAGGTATTAAGCTCAGTAACCACTTGCTATTCTTCCTGTTACAACAGGCCCTAGTGTGTGTTGTCCCCCACCCCCTGTGTTCAGTTCCCACCTGTAAGTGAGAACATGAGATATTTGGTTTTCTGTTTCTGTATTACTTTGCTCAGGATAATGGCTTCTAGCTCCATCCATGTCTTTGCAAAGAACATGATCTTGTTTCTTATGGCTGCATAGTATTCCATGGTGTACATGTACCATATTTTCTTTATCCAGTCTGTCACTGGTGGACATTTGGGTTGATTCCATGTCTTTGCTATTGTGAATAGTGCAGCAATGAGCATACATGTGTGTGTATCTTTATAACAGAATGATTTATATTCCTTTGGGTGTATACCCAATAATGGGATTGGTAATACCCATTACCCAGTAATGGGGTCAAATGGTATTTCCACGTCTAGATCTTTGAGGAATTGCCATACTGTCTTCCACAATAGTTGAACTAATTTACACTCTCACCAACAGTATAAAAGTGTTTCTTTTTCTCCACAACCTTGCCAGCATCTGTTGTTTCTGGACTTTTTAATATCTCATTGTGGTTTGGATTTGCATTTCTATAATGATCAGTGATGTTCACCTTTTTTTTCATATGTTTGTTGGCTGCATGTGTGTCTTTTGAAAAGTATCTCTTCACATCCTTTATTCACTTTTAATGTTTTTTATTCTTGTAAATTTGTTTAAATTCCTCATATACTCTGGATATTAGACCTTTGTCAGATGGATAGATTGCAAAATTTTCTCCCATTCCTTAGGTTGTCTTTTGACTCTGATGATAGTTTCTTTTGCTGTGCAGAGGATCTTTAGTCTAGTTGGATCCCATTTGTCAATTTTTACTTTGATTGCAACTGCTTTTTGACATTTTTGTCATGAAGTCTTTGCCTGTGTCCATGTCCTCAATGATATTGCCTATATTTTCTTCTAGGGCTTTTATAGTTTTGGAATTTACATTTAAGTCTTTAATCCATCTTGATTTAATTTTTGTATAAGGTGTAAGGAAGGGGCCCAGTTTCAGTTTTCTGCACATGGCTAGCCAGTTCACCCAGAACCATTTATTAAATAGAGAATCCTTTCCCCATTGCTTGTTTTTGTCACGTTTGCTGAAGATCAGTTGGTTGTAGGTGTGTGGTCTCATTTCTTGGTTCTCTATTCTGTTCTGATTGGTCTATGTGTCTGTTTTTGTATCAGTACCATGTTGTTTTGGTTACTGTAGCCTTATAGTGTAGTTTGAGGTTGGGTAGTGTGGTACCTCCAACTTTGTTCTTTTTACTTAGGATTGTCTTGGCTATTTGGGCTGTTTTTTGGTTCCTTATGAATTTTTAAATAGTTTATTCTAGTTCTGTGAAGAATGTCAGTGGTAGTTTAATGGGAATAGCATTGAATCTATAAGTTACTTTGGGCAGTATGGCCATTTTCATGCTTTTGATTCTTCCTATTCATGGGCATGGAGTGTTTTTCCATTTGTTTGTGTCCTCTTTGATTTTCTTTAACAATGGCTTGTATTCCTTTTTGAAGAGTTCCTTCATTTCCCTTGTTAGCTGTATTCCTGGTTATTTTATTCTCTTTGTAACAATTATGAATGGGAATTCGTTCATGATTTGGCTCTCTGCTTGCCTGTTGTTGGTGTATAGGAATGCTGTTGATTTTTGCACATTAATTTTGTATTCGGAGACTTAGCTGAAGTTGCTTATCAGCTTAAGAAGCTTTTGGGCTGAGATGTTGGGGTTTTGATCCCCAAGATATTGGACCATGTCATCTGCAAACAAAGACAATTTGACTTCCTCTCTTCCTATTTGAATATCCTTTACTTCTTTCTCTTGCCTAACTGCCCTGGCCTGAACTTCCAATACTATGTTGAATTAATGATTCAACATATGATTAAAAGTTCAAAGTGAAACAATGATAATTCAGATAGGAAAATATGTGGCAGTATGTCAAAGCCTAAAAAGGAATATAGAACTTCTATGAAATATCTAACATAGTCAGATTTATAGAGACAGAATAAAATGGAAGTGGTGAGAGAGTATATACTTGTCTTACACTGGTTTTCAACGGGAATGCCTCCAGCTTTTGCCCATTCAGTATGATATTGGCTGTGGGTTTGTCATAGATGGCTATTACTGTTTTGAGGTATGTTCCTTCAGTACCTAGTTTATTGAGAGTTTTTAACATGAAGGGATGTTGAATTTTATCAAAGGCCTTTTCTGTGTTTATTGAGATAGTCATGGTTTTTGTCTTCAGTTCTGTTTATGTGATGAATCACATTTATTGATTTGCCTGTGTTGCATCCTGCAGTAAAGCTAACTTGATTGTGGTGGATACGTTTTTTGATGTGCTGCTGGATTTGGTTTGCCAGTATTTTATTGAGGATTATTGCGTGGATGTTCATCTGGGATATTGACCTGAAGTTTTCTTTTTATATTGTATCTCTGCCAGGTTTTGCTATCAGAATGATGCTGAGTGCCATGATTTTTAGCAAAGCAAGGGGTGATTGTCAGTACAGGCCAAAACCTGATGGAAGCCATGTTCTCATAGACATAAAATTGGGGGCATGATGGTCCATTGATCTGATCCATTAAGGAGGCATTTCCTACCCTCCTTAAAGTTTCAAGTTTGAAAGGTATTATTAGTGGTATTAAAACAAAAATGCAAATACCCATCTTCTTTGTGTGATGAGCCATATATGGTGGGACACCTCTGATTGACAAGTTAAATATCTTGCATGTTTATATTACTAAGAAATTATATTTATGTCCAGTGTTTTACCATAAGATTCCTGTATCCTGTAATATTTAACAGATGTACATGTGTTGTATGTTTATTTGTATTCACTTAATGATTAAAAGTCCAAAGTGAACCAGTGATCATTCAGATAGGAAAATATGTGGCAGTATGCGAAAGTCTAAAAAGGAATATAGAACTTTTGTGAGATATCTAATGCAGTCAGATTTATAGAACCAGAGATTCGAATGGAAGTTGTCAGGGGCTCAGACAGGCGAAATAGGCAGTTGCTTGTTGAAGGAGTATAAAGTATCAGTTACGCAAATGAGTAAGTTCTAGAGATCTGCTGTCCAACATGGTGCCTGTAGTTAATAATATTGTATCATGTAATTAAAAATGTGCTAAAAGGGTAGATCTTAAGTGTTCTTCCACAATTGAAAAAAAAGAATAAAGTCACATAGGATTCTTTCAAATGATGGGTTTCTTGGTGACAGGGGGCTTTAATGAGATCTGTACATTTTCTTGCTTGATTTCCCAAGTTTAAGATCTTTTAATGACTAATAAGGCACTTTAAATAGACTTTAATCCAGCTTTTAAAAATGTAATAAAGCAGTATATTAATGTTTGGCTGTTTTTGATACCTTAATTTTATCCCAAGGAAGAATAAAACATATTCTAGTTTCAGTAAATAGGGTGCCTTGCAGAAGAGGAAACAAGTCAGAACTTTTCTGTCTCCTTTCCTTAAATGTTCTCTAGATTGGGCAGCATATAAAACTCTCCTTTGAAATTTAGAGTGCACACCAGCCTATTAAAGTCTCAGAGAAGTCCAGCTGTAAAGGAACTTTTTAAACTTTATTTACTGGCTTTCTTACATTTCTTTAACTTTGGAAGGCTTTTATTCCCAGGAACTTTAATATCTGACAGGCCCTCATAACTGAAGAGCACAGTTACGGAATCAGCTCTTCATTGCCAAGGTGGCCCCTTCTTTCTTCATACAGAGGGTAATGAAACCTACACTGCGTCGTAGACAGAGCACTAAAGCAACATGCTAGGAGATTAATGTTCAGCTAGGCTTTTCTTGTTTTTAGGATGACAAAAACGATTTGTGTACCTTCTCTGGAGAAAGTAATTAGGTTTATTCTCCTTCCCCTTGCGTGGATTCTGACTCATCTACCCAGGTGACCAGCTGGCCTAGAACTGTCTTAGGTCTTTTAAGAGAATGTGCAAGGGACTAAGCCACTGTTTGTAGTAACTACTATTTTACAAGAAAAGTTTATTAGTGTTTTAAAAATAAGCTTTTAAATAAGCTATTAATTCTGAAATACCAGTGCCACTGTAAACCTAAAAACAAATCCAAATGTTCTCTTAACTAAATCAATGTTTATTACATCTCATGAATTTTGACATCCTTTTGTTAAAGCAACAAATACATACATGGGAAAACCACAAAACAATGGACAAGCAAAAACAATCATATATTGTTTGGAGAATTTATATAGGAAGAGTTGAGATTTTTTAAAAGCCCACAGGAAAAAGAATTGTGATCACTTTTAGCAGGCTAATAACATTCTTATCAATACAAGAAATAAAGAATATTTGGTTTGACTATATGATAAAATAAAAATTTCTGCTTGGCATATAATGCAGCCAAATACAAAATCAAACACTGGGTAAACATAGCAAGAGAACAAAAGTTACGTTTTTTTGTAACTCATAATTTAAGAAAACTATCAAACCCGTTAAATGAGAAAAGTATCAGCAGTTTATACATAAGGAAATTGTTGGTCATCAAATGAATTCTTTCCTTCAACTAAGATTTTTTTGCCCACCTGTTCTCTTGCTGTGCCTGGTGTTGGCATTTCAACAGGGAAGACACTCCATCCTGTGGGGAGAGGGAGGCAAGGGACACATTAAAAACAGTTGTCAAGACATCTTACTTAGTTTGCATTCCTGTGAGAGAATGAGAAGAGAGAGTGAAATAATAAAGGAAAAACTATTAGGAAGGCAGGAAAGTAGCAGTTTTGTTTTTTTTTTTAATCAAGAATCTGAACTAAAATACCTTGACAACTGTTCTTAAAAATTGTTAATAGTATTGGCAAAGCACCGCACATTGGTTCAAGTTTATTGATAATTCCTACAATGGCAGACTTTTTCTTTAACTTGAGAAATTATCCTAATGAAATAATTCAAAATTAAAAACAGGACAGAAAAACAGTTCATGTATTGAATAGGGCTTGGTAAGTAAATAGGAATTTTTAACCTAATGGAGCATGAGATCATAATTAAAATTATTATATAAATAGTGATAACATGAAACAGTGTCATGATAGGTGGCTGTAGTTGCATTTGTGTTGCTTAATTCATTTCTGTAAAGTAAGTAGGCCTGTGTACTCTAGTAAGATTATGATATATTAAAATTTGTTTTGTGTAATACTTACTAGAAGAAAATGTTGATTCATTTTATTAAAAGTGATTTTTTGTCCTTTTTTTTTAGCTAACTACACAGACTCAGCCTTGTCCACTCCGTGTTCCTGCAGCTAGAGACATGACCTAACACCCTGATGACCACTCTCAGGGCCCTTGGGTGACTGGTCGGTGCACCATGGAACTTAAAGTATGGGTGGATGGAGTTCAGAGGATTGTCTGTGGAGTCACTGAAGTCACAACTTGCCAGGAGGTTGTCATAGCCTTAGCTCAAGCGATAGGTAAGTGAACTCTGGGTATCTGAGGAAAGTACATTATGCTTCCTTTTGTTGTATGTGTTTGTTTTAAATATAGGTTTCTAATGGATTTTGTTCATTTGATTCCATAATAAGTCTCACAGGCACACTTGTACTTACTACAGTTTGTCTGTGTTTTATGTAAATCTGTGATGATGCTTGTTCTCTGACACCACCAGATTTTACTAACTCTGAGTTAGCATCTGCACCACCTTCTCCTCTCCTGTTGTTCAGCCTGCACAGTGACTTCCAAAACTAATGTTTTCTTGAACCAAAATCTAGATTCTTAGTTCCCAGAATCCCTCATTAGGAAAAATCCCACCTATTGTTTATTTCTCCATACTTTTGGAAAATACAACAGATGAAGTAACATCATTATTCACTGGAAAGATAATGTATACTTTTAAAATCTTATTATTGGCTGGGCGCAGTGGCTCACACCTGTAATCCCAGCACTTTGGGAGGCCGAGGTGGGCAGATCACTTGAGGTCAGGAGTTCGAGACCAGCCTGGCAATCCCATCTTTAATAAAACTGTAAAAATTAGCCGGGCATGGTGGTGCACACCTGCAATCCCAGCTACTGTGGAGGCTGAGGAAGGAGAATTGCTTGAACCCAGGAGATGGAGGTTGCAGTGAGCCAGGATCATGCCACTGCACTCCAGCTTGGGTGACAGAGTGAAACTCATTCTAAATAAATAAATAAATAAATAAAATCTTACTATACAGTGAAGACGAAGCACAGCTCTTGGCTTCATCTTATTCTACCAAGTTTTACGTTTTCTTCATATTTATTTTGAGCTTATCTTCATCATAGTTTATGTATGCTTAGTTGCTTTAAATGATGAAGGTGTAAATACCTGCATCAGTAAAACCAGTAATATGGTTCAAAGTTTATATTTGTGTCTTAAATCTTTCATTTAACAAACATGTATTAAGAGGAAGCTGTGTGGTCAGCGCCATGCTAGGTGCTCAGGGCCTCTTGGTCTTTGAGCTCCTTATCAAAAGTTGATTTTATGTCTTGCCAGTTTATACTGGAAACATGTCAATTAGCTCAGTACTGAAATGAGTCATACTGTTGCCAAGGCACTTTAGCATTTGATAGAGATGATTGTGCCACGTGTGATGTGGCAGATGCACTGTTAGAGGTTGACAGTACCCTATGCAAGGCTTTCTTTTAATGTTGACATCTTTTGATTTTTCCTTAAACACTATAGCACACTAATATATTGTAGCAGTGCTGAAAATTCTGGGCTTTCACATCCAGTGAAACTTTTTTTGCATTTGGGAATAATATATACATAGACTTAAGTTTAATTATTAAAGAGGAGAAAGTTAAGGCATTTAATTTTTTCATATTTTTTACTAGCTTATTTAGTAATTGTCCCTATTAAGAGTCTCACATAATTTATTTGAATTAAAATATACAGCTTTTTTTTTCTTAGTGAAGAACAGGTTTATTAATTGTCAAACTTAGCTATCCTTGTTTGTCAAAGGCTTTCTGGGAATTAAGCCACAGACAGTGCCTAAAAAAAAAAAAAAAAAAGTAGTTTTTACAAAAGTCAAAGTAGTTGAGTAGTGCTATAAGCTGCATCTGTCCATAATCACACTTTTTACACAGAATTTCAAGGGAAAATGCCCAGAGGTTCCAGGTATGTGTTTGCCCTCTTGGACTGCAGAGTGTATTTATTTATGAACCAGCCAAAAAGACATTTTAACTAAATCTGTCCTTTCATTTTTACTTTCTCAATAACTCAATTCAAGAGCTGTTTTGAAAAGTCAACAAATAGAAATGTTTTATGATATTCCTCCAAACTTGGCTAAACAACTCTTTCTGTATCGTAAATACTTTGAATTCAGAATTCATCTAAAGATGATTCCACTAGCAAGTAGCCGAGAGCTGTGGATCCTGGTTTTTGTGGTGAGAGTTTATATTAATTAGAGAAAAATGCCACTCTGAAAAGCAACCCCAGAACTTTCAAGGCCTAACACAGTAAATGGCTACCTAGATTGTTAGTAGAGCATGGACTGATGAATGGAACTACAGGTGGCTGTCAAGAATGTATAGTGAAGCAAGTTGTAGACTGGTTTCTTAGGTTTAAGTGCATGTCTGTGCCTCATGGGGGCACTACACAGACACACATGTCTTTCCCTCATGAGGGCACTACACACACGCATACGCGCGCACACACACACACACAGACACAGTGTATTCTCGATTAGGAGTTACTGGGTTTTTCATGGGGGCCCTACACACACACACGCACACGCACACAGTGTATTCTTGATTAGGAGTTACTGGGTATTTCTGTATAGTTAAAATTATTTTTAGGAAACCTTAGAAACTATCAAAATGACTTACTATGAAAACATGCACACAAGTTGTCAACCTGCAAATATATATATGACAGCTAATGTTTTCTTTGTGCTACTAATCAATCAAATTGAATTAGAAAAGAGCTAAAAACAAGATAGTTTGATGAAAGATGTTGAATGTATCTAATACTTTAGGAAGAAATCTTTTCTACACTAATCTTTGACTACCTTGACAGATTAGATTTAGCTGATGGACATAGGATACTTGCTCAAATTATGACAGAATAACTAAAAGTGAAACCTTAGTTGAAACCTCTTCTTGGCATGAAGTGGTTAAACTACCCTTCAAGAGTACACTGGGAGTTTGTCATTGTACCTCCTGAACTTTCTGAAACATTCCCAATTTAAATGTTCTACTTTGTTTCCCCTGTAAAATAGCTCAGAATTGCATTTTTTTCAGAGTCTAAACTGCTTCTCAAATCTAAGTGAAACAGAAAGCTTTTGACAGATCATCTATCTCAAGTTATAGTGGAGAAAATGCATTTGCTTTTGTAATATCTCAAACCAAAAATATGAAAAGGATGTATTTCTGCCCTCAGGTAGCTTAGAGCTTAACACAGAAATAAAAGTCTAGCTAACAAAAGATGAGAGAGGAGAAAAGGAAAAGAAAGAAATCAAGGAAATTGAGGGAAGGGATTTCTAATCCACAATGCTTTGATACCTCGTGTCATTGAGAAGACAAGGGAATAAATATATATTTTATATCATCATACTTAACTCTTAGTTTCACATGTAAAATATCAATATTAGAAATTTAAGAATAGGTTTTCTATGTTTCTAAAATGGTATTATTTATTGTAGATTATCTTGAAATTTAGAAAACAGAAGGTAAGATAATCACTCATGATTCTACTTCCTAGCAATAAACAATGTTTTTTGTGTACCCATAGACAAGCTTTTAAAAAATTATACTCTTCGTATGTTCTTTATAGTTTTGAGACTCATTGTCTCATTTTTCATTTATTTTATAAAAAATTAATTTATAAATTAATTTTCCACATTTTAATTTACAATTTTAATATAATAGTCTATTTTTTGTTTTAATGAGCTTCTGTATTTTCCACACTATAAAATATTTTAATGAACATGAATACATGTTAATTCATTGCATGCATCAGTCAAGATGGGTTAGATTTTGCTGCATCAACAAACAGTTTTCAGAATCTTCTGGTTTGTAGTGATAAGTGTTTTCTATTATTTTGGTTTATATTTTTTGAAAGTAACCAGCACAATGCCCAGTAAATCATAGGACCTCTGTCACTGTTTTTATTATGTTTAGTAGGAGTGAGCTTATATCATTCTAAGTAGACAGTAATTCTACATGATATCTTTATCAACACACTGGGAAAATATACTGTGGATGATGTAACTATGGATTGAATGCACAACTGGCTGACAGGTATATTCAGAGTTTTTGTATCACTGTCATTCTGAGAAATACTATAGGGTAAGAGTTATTTTAGTAGTTCACTCAGAACTTAAATAATGTAGTAAAAAAATAAATGTCATCAGAAAATTACTTAATTATTTAAGCTTTTATTTCTTCACTGATAAGATTCGGATGTAATACTTATACTGCTTAACTCACAGAACTAATTAAGATTATATATATAAAAGCATCAAAAGCATTTTACAGGCTATAAGATAATAAAGTGTAAGTTCTGTTACAGAGATCAACACTTACTGTAAGAATTCTAAGTCATTATGGAAAAAGTTAGTTGTATCTACTAGAGTTTGCATAAGAATCGTGGACTGTATATTTTACAAAATTTTCATGAAAATGTTTACAGCTCAAGAAGCAAAGCATCTACTATGGGAAAAATTCGGTGCTGTTGGATAGCTTATCCTCCATAGATAAAGAATAAGTCAGGTGTTACTGACATTGTTTCTCATATGTCCAGAAACTTGAAAATACATGCCACTTCTTTGTTACGTTCTTTTGAATAATGTCCAATATGCATCTTCAGAGTGGGGAGGATTTGATACTGAAGAAAACATTAAATGTCAGTTAAAATGAAAACTTAGGAAGAGGGTTGGTGATGAAGGTGTTTAGTAGAATCTATATCTCTAGAGCCTAGCACTGTTTCTGACAAATATACGGTGTTCAGTATACATTTGTTAACTAAATAATAAGATGTAACTCTTAAATCATGATTTTGATTTATGACTCTAAGGAGAAATTTCCTAAAATTATAAAAAATTGTTGGAGTATTAAAAAATGATTGAATTCAGGGCATAAATTTCTGGGTGACTCATGTTTGAGTTTTTGTGTGTATTTTCAAAAATTTTATATTCATAGTTGTATATTCTGCTTTCTTAAGTGAAAGTAAGCTGTTATTCTGTTTTCTTTTAATTTTTGTCAGTCATTCAATAAGATTTCATTAAAGCATTAAAATCTGTATGTGAGTTTCTTCAGTATATAAATTTAATGATTCTTGGGATTAGTCTCAATTGCTTCAATATTTAAAAGTATAATTATTTTTTTTTTTTGAGACGGAATTTTGCTGTTTGTTGCCCAGGCAGGAGTGCAGTGGCGGGATCTCTGCTCACTGCAGCTCTGCCTCCTGGGTTCAGGTGATTCTCCCATTTCAGCCTTCCGAGTAGCTGGGATTACAAGCACCTGCCACCATACCTGGCTAATTTTTGTACTTTTAGTAGAGATGGGATTTCACCATCTCTACTAAGGCTGGTCTCGAACTCCTGACTTCAGGTGATCTGCCCATCTCGGCCTCCCAAAGTGCTAGGAATGCAAGCCTGAGCCACCACAGCTGGCCATAATTAATATTTTTTTACCTCACTAAATTGAATCAAAATTATTTGACAGTGTCATACAGTCCTACAATGCCAAATTCCATAGATAGATAGATAGATATTCCTTTGTATTCATTTTAAGATTATATCAAAATAGTACACAAAGTATAAGTAAATATACCCATGTAGTCAAATATACTAAAAGGAGTTTTGCAGGAGGAATCAGAATCTGTGTTAATGAAAGAAATAGGATCTGTAGAGCACTGCCAAGCTATGGGTTTTAGAAACAGCGATTATGGAATTTAATTCCTATATAAAATATTTAAAACCCAATTTGTATAATAAAATCAAATCTATTAATTCATTTACCTTTTTTTAAAAGCTTTTTTTATATTGCTAAATGGAATTTTTTGGCCTAATATACTAAATGTGCATTATTTAACAAAAAGCAAATACTGGCAGTAAAAGCAATTCTAAATAATTTTCTACCAAGACATTCTCAGAGGGCAGCAGTACCATTAAGCACTGGAAAATCAGATTTATTTTTAATTATGAATAAATTAGGGTCTTTAAAATTTTTTGTTTAGTTCATATAATGTGATGATTGAGTTCTTCTTTTAAAGATACTCATTGGCCTGATAGAATTGGAAAGGACTCTGCCGGTTTAGTTAACCCCTCCTGTTACTGAAGGAGGACACAGAGATTCAGAGAAGAGTAAGATTTCTAAAAGTAGTTAATAGGCAGCAGAGCCAAAAGCACAAAATGCTGTGACCTTTGAAGCAGTTTGTACACATGGGACAGTTTTAACATTGCAGATGTGTGAAACGGGTTTTCTCGGGAGGCAATTAGAGTAATTTTTAACCCAAAAATCACTGGAAACATTTTTTATTTCAAAAAGCTAATCTAATGTGCTAAGGTTTTTTTGTTTTTTATTTTCATCCTCCTTATTAGCCTGGGCATTATGATGAATATAACTAATATTACATAGTACTTTTCAATTTCACAAACATTTTATATTTTACATTCTCACTTGACTCTCAAAACAATCTCATGAGATAAGGAAATGCTACTCTTAAAAGATGAGGACACTGAGGCTAATTTAATTTGTTCAGATCATGTAAGCACAGTAGGTAGCAGAGCCACATTTGGACCCAAACCTTTCTACTCCAGAACCCTTACCCTGTCTGCTCTGTCTAGCTTTACATAGTTGGAAGTTGCTTTTTAAAAATGAGATTGTTGGGAAAGGGAGGGGAAAAATAACAAATAAAAATCAGATTATTGTGATGAAGCATCACTATTTAAAGAATTCTTGGTCAGCCCTTTTGTTATACAAAAAAAAAAAAAATGTTTTAATAGCTACCACATGTTGAATGCCTCCTGTGGGCCAGGCAATGTGATAGGTGCTAATCCTCAGAATCTGCAAAGCATTTTAGAAGGGAAGTTGTGCTGCTTATCTAGTAAGGAACTCACATAGGTTATTTCCCTCGAAATAAGGAACTCACATAGGATATTTGCCTCCAAAGCCCAAACTTTCAGCTGCACCCCAAATTCAGGTTTTCTTAAAGGAGAACACACCCATTTGCTTATAGCAAAATTATTTTTTAATGTGCTACTTCTGAATTGTATACATCAGTGTTGATGTTCACACATCCATTTATTGACACAGTAGTTGCAAAAATACTACGATTGGCTCAGAAGCTCATGAAATTCAAAAAAGAAAGCCAGGAAGGTAAACCAATAGCTGTTTTTGCGAGTATAATTGCTGGAGGGCAGGGGTTTTTTTTCTTTGTAATTAACTGTTTATGTACACTTTTCACTAAATTAATCCATCTGACCCACTCATCTTAAATGAAAATATTTAAGAACTGTGCATTACATTCATTGTCTTCTGAAACTTTATCTTACTTTCATAATTCTTGTGGTTGTTTTTTGTTTTGTTTTGTTTTTTTGAGGCAGAGTTTCACTCTGTCGCCCCGTCTGGAGTGCAGTGACACAATACAGCTCACTGCAGCCTTGACTTCCCAGGATAAGGCGAGTCTCCCATTTCAGCCTCTCAAGTAGCTACTCTCAAGATGCACACTAGTCTGCTTGGCTAATTTTTTCATATTTTATTGGTAGAGACAGGATTTTGTCATGTTTCCCAGACTGGTCTCGAACTCCTGGGCTCAAGAAATCTGCCCACCTTTGCCTCCCAAATGCCGGAATTACAGGCATGAGCACTGCACCCAGCCCACTGGTTTGTTTTTAATAATATTTTGCTTTGAGTTTTTTTAAAGAAGAATCTTTGATACTATCATAATATTATCAAAACTGAACAAGTCTTCTCTTCTGGCCCCTCTTTTCATATGAATGTCTTTTGAAGGTTTTTTTTTCCATTGAGCTGATTCTTTATTTGCCATGTGTGTCCAGGAAGATACCAGCTGTGTGAGTGATGGGTTGGCAGAGCACTCAGGTGGAGATGGAGAGGAGACCTAGGCAGCTCCTGTGGCTGAGTCACAGGTTCTCCACTGGCCCCCATGTCTCCTTGCAGGAGGAGAAATGGGGCCTTCAGCCCTCCCAAGTTCTGATATGGAAAAAAAAAAGCTGAGGGATTTGCACAGTGGAAGTGTATCTGGGTTTTGAATTTCCACTTAGTTCTTGGGCCAGCTCCTCATGCTTCACATGGGGATTCTGCTGTCGTTTGTTTCAGCTGGAAAACAAACTGTTCAGTCTTGCCCCAAATGAGAAGTCCTAGGCAGTCAGGTATTTGGCAAGGTTTAAAGTATAAAGTTGAATTGATCTAAGCAAGTCTGAAGAGTATGTGCGATACACATCTTCTGATTAAATGTTGTTACATGTCGTGAGGGGCTTGGTATCTTCAAGTGAAGGTTTTAAAGGCAACCTGGACTAGACTATAAAACTTGACCCTCTGATGCTAATAAAAAATACACAATCATCAAATGGCGTTCTTACCCCATTTTTTCACTGTTCCAATATCCTATTTTGAGAATTTATTCTTACCTTTTTTACCTAGGTCGAACTGGAAGGTACACCCTTATAGAGAAATGGAGAGATACTGAGAGACACTTAGCACCTCATGAAAATCCTATCATCTCCTTAAACAAATGGGGGCAATATGCCAGTGATGTGCAGCTCATTCTACGACGAACCGGGCCGTCTCTCAGTGAGCGACCCACTTCAGACAGCGTGGCTCGAATTCCTGAAAGAACTTTATACAGGCAGAGTCTGCCCCCGTTAGCTAAACTGAGGCCTCAGATTGACAAATCAATCAAAAGGAGAGAACCTAAAAGGAAATCATTAACATTTACAGGAGGTGCCAAAGGATTAATGGACATTTTTGGAAAAGGTAAAGAAACTGAGTTTAAGCAAAAGGTGCTTAATAACTGCAAAACAACAGCAGATGAGTTGAAGAAGCTGATCTGTCTGCAGACAGAGAAGCTTCAATCCATTGAGAAACAGCTGGAATCTAATGAAATAGAAATACGATTTTGGGAGCAAAAGTATAATTCCAACCTTGAAGAGGAAATTGTCCGTCTAGAGCAAAAGATCAAAAGAAATGATGTAGAAATCGAGGAGGAAGAATTTTGGGAAAATGAATTACAGATTGAACAGGAAAATGAAAAACAGCTGAAGGATCAACTTCAAGAAATAAGACAGAAAATAACAGAATGTGAAAACAAATTAAAGGACTATTTGGCACAGATCCAGACTATGGAAAGTGGTCTAGAAGCAGAAAAATTGCAACGGGAAGTTCAGGAGGCACAGGTCAACGAGGAAGAGGTTAAAGGAAAGATCGGTAAGGTCAAAGGGGAAATTGACATTCAAGGCCAGCAGAGTCTGAGGTTGGAGAATGGCATTAAAGCTGTGGAAAGATCTCTTGGACAAGCCACCAAACGCTTACAGGTAAGGACACTTTGATAAATAGGATGCTTGGCCCATTTAAAAGAATTAATATCTTCTTGGAATCTCCTTTTCATAATTGTCAATTTTTCCTTACATTCAAAGAATTAGGAACCCAGCCTTGTTTAAAAGTTTTGTCGAATTCTTGTGACTTGTATCTGAGTGAGCTTAGATGTGAGATCAGAATAAAGATGAGAGCAATAGCCACGTGGATCCTTCTCCATGGACGAGCCTTGTCTTAACTGTGGCTGTTGTAGCATTAGGTAATGGGATGTAATGGACACTAACGATGAGATAGTAAATCTCACCTTCTCTTTTCAGAGATAGGGAAAGCAGAGCCAAAAGAGCTGTCCATGGATTGGTTGGCCAGGATTGTTGTGGCTAGCTGACTGCTTGTCTATCACTTCTCCATGTTGCCAGCCAATCCCAGCTTCTTTCCTGACACATAAACTGCCCCTAACCCTTCTCCCCTCTCCACAGTACCCTCCTTTGCTTTCCTGAGAGGAGCACAGAGATTTCTCTCTGATTTTCCTCCTTTCTAATTCACGTACAAGAAAATTTCTATTTTGCCACGTAAACCCTACTCAACTTACATTTCTTGGATACTCATTTTTGAAAAGACCCTGTGATTGTGTTGCAGAAATTGCAAAGATGTATCAGTCTCTATCAGATGAGATAAGAAAGACACATAATTGATTATAATATGGTCGTTTATATTTAAATTATGATTAATAAGGTAATTAAAAATATTAAGTAATTTAAAATTCTGTTTTTAGTCAAACATGGTCACATTTCAAGTGCCCCGTAGCACATCTGGCTGCTCTGCTGGCCGTGTAGACACAGGAGATTTCCACCATTGGAGGAAGTTCTGTTGGACTGTGCTGGTTCAGAGCTTACTATTCAGAGTGTAGTCCGTGCCAGGCAGCTTCAGTGTACACTTGTAAGAAATTCAGAGCCGACGTGGAAACAAGATGCCGAAGTAGTACCTGTGTACAGTGAGGTTTGAGAAGAGCTGCTTTGGAACATCAACAGTTCCACAATCAGAAAAAGCTGAGGTCTTAGGAAGAACTGATGTGATCTCCCTTCTCCATCACTATCTGTAGTAAGAGAGAAAACTGCCACCAAAATTTTGAAGATCAAGAATTTCTCATGCTGTAGAAGGTTGTCAGCCTCTGATTTGTCAGTATTTTACTATTGGGATTCATTTTGACCTTTAAAAAAGGTGGAAGTTTAAGTGGAAGTTGTGTTGCTTTTGATATCACTTACAGGAAACACCAACTTATCACAGTCATTACTAGTAAATCCCTCTACCCACTGAAAAGTGTCTGATAATCAAATATTGATATATCCCCAACTACCCCCTACACTCAAATAAGTGAAGAAAACAACTGTTCACTTCTAATTTCTTCCCAACCCCTACCAAATCCTTGAGACCCACCCAGCCTGGATAGAGCCAGGGTACTTTTATATACACTAGAGGAAATATATACAGTAGAGGAAAGAAAGAAATGAAAAGCTGTTTAAATAATAGAATGCCCTTCCTTGCTTTTACAGCTTTTCAACTGTCCAAACTTGATCTCCTCCTTTAGGGCTCTGTAGTTCTAAGATCTTTGTCAAGGATTTAAGAATCCCATAGTGAGAATCTTGTGGGAATCTTGCTTTCCTCCTGCTGTAAGATAAATCTCAATAATATGTCCAAGAAAATTGAAACAGCTTACAAAAAACCAGAATTCTAAATCCATGGACCAAATTACAAGTAACTTTGTAGTCATATGTTAATATGAACTGGTTAATATGTAAATTTGTGATCAGTTTAGCAAGATTTTGCTGTAACACAGAGATGGGTAAAAACCTGTGGCGTTTTTTTCTTTTTATGTTCCAACAATGAGTTTACAGGCTGAGAAACTGGTTTTTGGTTTTTTTTTTTATGAAAGTTTATAGATGTATATTTATTTCATAAGGATGTATAATGGTTTCCCAGAGGAAAGCATCACATTTAAGAGGACAGACTGAAGAAACTATTGTTTTGCCTTGGCTTATTTCTTGGCCTATACCACAGAGTGAAAGTGACCTCTTTAGCCCATTGTATCAATATAAACCAGATTTGTTAAATGTGCTTTTATGAAAGCAGATACCTCACATTTAACCCCTGTAGCAGATAGATTGTCACTGTCTTGCACTGTCCAATAGTGAATACTCAAATTTAAAAAAATAATTTCCATCTAGGACAAAGAGCAAGAACTGGAGCAGTTGACTAAGGAGCTACGGCAAGTCAATCTCCAGCAATTCATCCAGCAGACAGGGACAAAAGTTACCGTTCTGCCAGCAGAGCCCATTGAAATAGAGGCCTCACATGCAGACATTGAAAGGGGTAAGATGTTGCTAAATATGGTTTATTTTCTCTTTATTCTCACTGCTTGATTTTTGTTTGTTTGTTTTTGTTTTTTGAGACAGTGTCTCACTCTGTCACCCAGGCTGGAATGCCAGTGGTATAACCACAGCTTACTGTAGCCTCGGCCTCCTGGGCTCAGATAATCCTCTTACCTCAGTCTCTTGGGAAGCCAGGGCTACAGGTGTATGCCACCACACCTGGCTGATTTTCTTTTCTTATATTTTTTGTAGAGATGGGGTTTCACCGTGTTGCCCAGACTGGTCTCAAACTCTTGAGCTCAAGCAATCTGCCTCCCTCAGCTTCCCAAAGTCCTGGAATGACAGGCATGAACCAGCATGCCTGGCCATCTGCTTAACTTTGAATAAACTGGTTGTATTCAGTTAAAATATTACCCTACCATTTATAGATAATTTTTAAGTGAGACACTTAAAAATTCTTTTTTTTTTTAACATATTTCCCATTTTGGGAGGAAAACCAGTAAATTTGGGTTATTTATTTACTTAGGTGAGCATGTAATCACCAAATTGAGTCATATCATTAGTTTTAAACTGCTTCTTTATTAAAATTTTTTTTCTGAAGTATATATGAGTCATAGTCTGTTAACTTGAATTTTTGCTTCCCTCTCTCTGTTCCTTATGCCCCTTCTTTCCTTCCTTTTCTTCTAAAAGTTATTATTAATTTGTGCTGATATTTAAAAGACAATTCCAAATCTGTATATGCATATGGTATGAACAACCAAGAAAAAGAAGCAAAATATTCACCTTTTGTAAAGATCATTCACTGTTCAAATCACCAAAAACTAATTTATCAAACAGACTTCAACCAGAGAGGGTTTTAGTCTTTCCTCCCAGCCCAGGGCACACAGGGGATTGCAGTTATTGCTCTATACGGTTTTCTCTTTCGGGTTCTTCGGGGCAGGAAGGGTCTAATTTTTTATATTGCTGAGTACTCCAAGTTGACGAGTTCATCAAGTGGCTTTCTTTGTTTCCCGTTTAGAGGCAACATTCCAGTCTGGGTCCCTGAAGCGACCTGGTTCATCTCGGCAGCTCCCCAGTAATCTCCGTATTCTGCAGAATCCTATCTCATCTGGTTTTAATCCTGAAGGCATATATGTATGACATTACCTGTCTTTAGCGGGGAGACCCAACAGAGGTACCAAGGACAGTAAACTTCCTTTCTGATTTGTGCCAATGATGAACAGAGGATCTATCCCACAAGCCGCTGTATGTTTTTTCTCCTAAATTGCATACCATTTGGAGCCATACCCTGTGCACTGTTGCTAAAGAACAAAGAAACTGTTTTTTCACACATCAACAGTGTTGATATTTTTGTCCAGCAGCTGTAATGCAAAGCCTTCCTTTTTATTTGTAGCATTTTGAGAGCTTTAGGAAAGTATTATATAGCGTGTACATAAATAAACCATGACTTAAGTAAGAGTGAAGAGAAATTTGTGACTGGCTTAGTTTAATTTATTTCATGTAATCAATTGATGTATGAATGTTGATGTTTTATTAAGACTTATCCTGTGACAGACTTATGTTACATATTATGTGATTATGACTATGTGCATGTTGCCAGACTCCATCCATGCATTGCTGATTTACACTACACAAGTGTCCTAGGGTGCTCCACCATCGAAACTAACTCCAAAAGAACCCACTTGCATTCATTTTGTGAAACTGTCCTAGCCATTGCTTAATTAGGTGAAATAAGTCAGGGGGTTTTAAAATCTGGAATTTAGTCTTTCCATTACAGTATTTCCAAATATACGTATGGCCACATAGCTAGCGTAACAGAAATTTTTCATGAGGTAAATTGTATGCATAAAACATTTACAATGTTTCAGACACTGTTGAGCAAAAATGTAATTGTTAAGTATGTATCCATACAGGCATGGGGTTTCCTGATACATTCTGTCTTTTGTTTCTGCCCTGCCTTATTTACACACATGGATCTTCAGAATTGATTTAACATGTAAGTTATAGATATCTAAGGGCTGGATTGATCCAGTTCAGGAACATTGCTTTTTAACTGATATATTTTAAAATAACCTGCTTCATATGTATGATCTATTGGTGTACACACCATGGGTAAGTTATTCCTCACACATAATTTACTCGGTATATTATGGACCATTGTGGTTTCTTCCAGTCACTTAGATGGAAAGGAGATTAAACTTAGGTACTTTTTAGCAAGGAAATAAAGTCAAATTCAGTATATGTTTTTATTTTTAGACTTGACTTTTACCAGACACTAATCTCCATTTGTACATATGTTGTTTTATTTGTAAAACCAAAAATGAGTCAACACCTTTTTCATGAGTAGTGACTGAAGATTTACAAGTAATATTTAGACAGCTTGATTCAGACACCACGTAGCCATTCTTACATTCCCTCTGGTCAGATTTGGTACAGTATAATTAAGACTTTAATCTGAAATTTAAAGTAGTTTTAATTCTGAAGGAATTAGATCCTCTGCATTATTTACATGCAACAAAATAAAAGTGGATTTATATGGTAATGCTTGGTAACAATAGAGATATGTCTTATGCATGAAGGCAACTTTGGATGTTTTAACACATTTGACTTATTTTTGGTTTAGTGAATGCTGAGAATGCTGCTCTACTTAGGTTTCTTATGAAAAATTTTAAGAATGGCTATGAGACTGTATAGAAGCTTCTAGAGAACTGAAAGTAATAATGCAGAGTTGCCTTTCTAGTGCAGCTTAGTGGCGGACCTCAACTGAAGATACGATTTTCTTTGGGTTCTTGGAGTTAGCAAATTGATCTTGCCATTATATTACTTTGCAAATAACTTAAGAAGTAAATGATTCTTACCCAAATAACCGCAACCTGTACACATTTGCTCACAATTTATAATAGTTATTTTCTATCTACCTATATTTAAAATTAGGATGATTAAAAATTAAAATAATTTATAGCTTTTGTGACAGTAATGATTTACATATGCTCAATATATGCCTTATTTTTTAAAAAGTCATTCTGTATGAAGTAATTTTGTTGTTCAGAGAAATCGAGATCTTATTCACAAAGAAAAACATTTTATAAATTGATCACATTTTATTTAAATCAAAATGTTAAACTGGAGGCAGTATTAAACTTTGTAATTAGAAGTTGCAGAGATGCCTTGGCATACCATGAAAAACACAGTAAATATCTAGCTAATTATAAATTATTATCAGAATTAACCTAGTAACTTTAAAGGACAAGCAGCATCCTAGCAACTTGTAGTAGTCCTGGGCTCCCAGCATAGTATCACAGTTAGCCTCTCTGACAACTTCATCAGAATTTCCAAGCTGCCAAATAATCTTCATAGACCTAATTACAAGTTAAAAATAATTTCCTAGATGAGGAAAGTA
>PVKP010026967.1:0-31837 GCA_004027715.1 Plecturocebus donacophilus
AAATAAATAAATAAATAAATAAAAAAGAAATAATACTATGAACTAATCTGAGGATTATTTTGAATAATTTTTCAGAGATACCAATAAACATTACAATGATTTTAAACTACTTCTAGGCCCAATATTTAGATTCCAAGGCTGTCACCTCAAATTTACCACACCTATTTAGCTTAGAAATAAAAAACTTGAATACCCTCTTAATATGAGCATATTCTTTTCTTCTTACATTTATTTTTATTCTATATATTTAAGATGTAAAATATGTTTTTATATATATGTATACAGTATAATAAAATTATTACTACAAGTAGGCAAATTAACATTTCTATTACTTTGCATAGTTACTTCTTTTTGTGTGTATAATTAGGAGTACCAAAAATCCATTCTTTCTGTAAATTTTTAATTAAGGATACAATATTATTAACTATAGTTCTCCTGTATTAGCTCTATAGACTTATTCATCCTGCTAAACTGCAAGTTTTTACCCTGTGACTTACGTCTTCCCATTTCTCTCCTAGAGTGGCCACTGGTAACCACTATTCTTTCTGTTTCTATGTATTTAATGTTTTTCTTTTTATATTTCACAAGTAAGTGAGAATAGACATATTTTTTAACGTGTTTAGCTTATTCTACTTAACATGGTATCCTCCAGCTTCATCCATATGGTTGTAAATAGCAGTTTCTCCTTTTCTGAGACTAAATAATGTTCCATTACATATATTATGATGAACATATATACATATAGTGAATATTATATATACTATACTATCAACATTATATATTGTAAATGATATTATATTCTGAATATAACATATATCATATGAACATTCTTAGTGTGCCATTTAAATCATTTACATTAAAGATTAATATTTGTATGTAAGGTTTTGATCATATCATAAATTTTTTAGCTGAATGCTCTGTAGTTTTAATTCTGGATTTGTTGTATAGGGTATGTGGGCTATATACTTAAGTATGTTTTCTTGGTAGCAGGTATTATTCTTTTGTGTCCAAGATTAGAAATCTCTAAAGAATTTCCTGCAAGGCTGGCATAGTGGGAACAAATACCCTTGTGCTAGCTTGTCTGGGAAAGCTTTTATGTCTCCTTTTTAAAATAATTTTAGTTTGGTCCTGGAGTGGTGACTCATGCATGTAATCCCAGCACTTGGGGAGGCCGAGATGTACAGATCACGAGGTCAGTAGTTTGAGACCTGCCTGACCAACATGGTGAAATTCCATCTCTACTAAAAATATAAAAATTAGCCAGATGTGGTGGCATGCACCTGTAATCACAGCTACTCAGGAGGTTGAGGCAGGAGAATCACTTGAACCCAGGAGGTGGAGATTGCAGTGAGCCCAGAGGGAGCCACTCCACTCTAGCCTGGGTGACAGAGCAAGACTCCATCTCAAAAAAAAAGAACCTTAGTTTGGGGGAAGATGAAATTCTTAGTTGGGATTTCCTTTCTTAAATCCTTTTCCCATTTTCCCTCAGAGAACTCGCTAGTAGTGATTGCAGTGGCAGCATCTGCACCAAAATAACTTTGCCATGAAATATTTTGCTTTTATTATTATTTTCACATCACTCTAGTATGTCAGCTTTGGAAACAAAAGACATCATTCTGTTCATAGCATTTTGTTTTTAGTGGTGGTATTTTCATGTACAAAATAAAGTAATTCTCAATCACTGAAAATGTTAAATCCTAGAAAATGTACCATTCCTACATGTGATGTTAACATCATTCTTGAACAGTTGCTGGGCAAAGATTCATTTGATGAATACAATTTTTCTGAAATAGACAATTCTGATGATTCAGACAATTCTGATGTTAGTTCTGTTTAGAAATAACTCTATGAACAGTTTTTATATTTTATTTTCACATTGAAAATTAGTCAGATTGGCTTCCACCTCAAAGAGCATATTTATATAAGATTAAATGAGTACTGGCAGTGGGCTGCACTTTTTTCTCTAAAGGAGAAACGGGTTAAGAATGCTGAAAAGTGGCTACCAATCTCCCCTGGCTTGTCAGGTTTGTGCTGAGAAGCCTTCTGTTCACCTAATGAGGTTCCTCTTGTAAATGATCTGACCTTTTTCTATAGCTGCCTGTAAGGTTTTTTATTTAGTATTAATCTTAGTGTACAATATGCCTTGGTAATATTCATTTTGTATCATTTTGTATCCCAAATTTCTCAAAAACTTTGTTCATTTTTTTAAAAAATATCATTTTTCTGTGACTAGGCTAGTTCAAAAGACCCTTCTTCAAGTTTTGAAACTTTTTCTTATGCTTGGTTTAGTCTAGCAATAAAACTTTCTAGGGTATTTTGAAATTCCTCAAGTGAGTTTTTCAATTTCAGAAGCTCTGATTGATGTTTTTTCAATATGTGTATTTCTTCATTTCCTGGATTGCGTTAGAAATTTATTTTTGTGTGTATTGATTGTTAACCTTTCCTTGAATATCATTGAGTTATCTTGAAATCCATGCTTTTAATTCTTTATCTGACATTTCTGAGTTTCCATTTGGGTTGAGGCACATTGCTCAAGAGCTGTTATGATCCTTTGGTGGTGTCAAAACACTCAGATTTTTCACAGTGCCAGAATATTTATGCTGGTTCCTTCTCATGTGGAGACATTAGCACTTTTAATTTTTGTAATTATTTTCATATGAGTAAGATTTTTCCTTTATTATATTATTATTATTGTTGTTGTTGTTATTGTTGTTTTCCCTTTTCCCCTCTCCCTAGTCAGTATGATTGCAGACTATGTTGGGCAGACCCTTTTGGCTTTGCTTGTATTGCCCTATGCACTTCTGTTAGCATGTTTAATATTGGGCTGTGCAGTTTGACCTACAGGTCACTAGATGGTGCTTACAAGTGAGGGCCAGTTGCTGCACAAGCAAAAGGATACGTATCTGATTTTTCTTTACTATGAAGTGGTCTCTGCAGTTTCAGGTGGTGGACTGGACATTGGAGTGACTGGTATACTAAGTTTCTTTTTCTGCAGGGGTAGGGGTATACATACAGCTTGCCAGAGCTGGAGCCGCTAGTTTGCCCCCAAATACCCATATGTTGAGTATAGGCATGAGCTCTGATGAGTGCTGCTGGAGGCCCTCCTAGTGGAATGCACTGAGGTCTCTGGAGAGGGATGGGGTGACTGACTATTGGCTCCTTGTCCTAGATAGGCAGATACATGGACTGTTACCCCATCACACCTTTGTTCTGGGACTCATGACTTCTAGTTCAGATGCACACTGTAGTTCGACTCCAGACAACAATGTGGTTAAAAGCCTTGGGAAATGCCTATTTTGTGACTCTCTATGGGATTGATTTTGGGTGAAATTTCATTATTCAGCCTGATACAAATACTGTTATGACTCTCCTGTTCTTTGATGTGGTAGAACTGCTCCTTCATATAAATGGAGTTGGCTCCACATTTGGGCCTGTACAGGTGTGTATTGGTTGTGACGGTGCCAGTTGGTGGGATTGGGCTGATCTCATTAGTTAAGTAGTACCCCAATTCCTTGACCCTTAGATGGCCCTTTGAACAGTGTGTTTGAGTATGGATGGGGCTGAACCAGGGGAGTAAAGCTAGCCTAGAGTTCAGGTGCTTCTTGTAATGGGGAGGGGTGGACTGGTGCTTGGACACTGGCAAAACTCTCAGATGGGGCAAACAAAACTCCTAGACTATAGGAGCCTGAGAGAGGGTGATAGATCTGTACAGGTCATATTTTCAGAAGAGCTCTGGGCCACAGATGAAATACTCATTCAGGGATGAGCTGTATGCACTAGAAGCCAGAAGGTAGCAAGTCCCATTTTTCAGGGTGCAGTAGGGAAAGGGAGTCATATGGAAAGCAGTCTGGAGTCTTTATGTGTGATGGCTGTGGTATCCTGGAGGAATATGAGAACCCTCAGGCTCTTTGTTCCCTTCTTAGCAGCAGAAACAGGGGCCACAAAAGTGGCAATTACAGAGGGCCAATAAGTTACCTTTGGGAATGCCACACCAGAGGAATTCAGAGCTGCAACTGACTGGGGTGATAAGGTGGGGTTGTAGAGGCCATACTGGGTGTTGAAACTGGCAGCCCCTACTTGATGAAGAAGCAGTGAAGGCAAGACCTGCAGTCCATGTGTACCTCAGAGGCCCAGATGTGGCATCTATCTGAAGAGCATGCAAAAGAGCCTGTTATTCCTTGTTGGTGGGGCTATGGCAGCTGGTGCCAGGGTGCTTGGGGATCTAAGGCTTGGGGAATTCCACATAGGTTTGAGCAGTGCCTTTGCATAAACTACAGGTTACTCTCTGGGTCAGCATGGAGGCTTAGGGGATAGGGTTCAGAGGAGCTCTCCCATACTCAAGATTGCAAAAGTTCATGGGGATGGAAAAGCGAATTCCCTATGAGTTGGCCCTCACTCAATCTCTCCCCTACACAGAAAGCTCCCTCAACTCTGCACTAATCCTGGCTGGGCAGTGGTCCAATTTTACTCCTCTGTTTCCCATGGGTTCAAATGTTTCTTGGTGCATTCAAACATAGTCCCCTGAACAATTCACTTGAAAGGCTAGTGTTTACTTACTACTCTTCTTCTCCATGGGAGCAGTGTGAATTAGTTGCTTCTAGTCAAATATCTTGATGAAAAACCTAATAATTCCCTTTAGCATTTCTTGTAAGGTATGTTTAGTGGTAATAAACTTCCTCAGCTTTTCTTTTCTTTTTTTTTTTTTTTTTTTAGAAAGAGAGAGAAAAGGAGAAAGAAACAAAGAAACAGCAAAAGAAAGAAAAAAAAAGAATTAAGGAGAGAAAGAAAGAGGATGAGAAAGAGGGAGAGAGAATGAGATTCTTGTTTTATTGCCCAGGCTAGAATGCAGTTTAAAAATGGGTATTAAGAACCTCTTTTATGCCAATAATTGTGCTTAACAATGGAGACAGGAAGGAATAGGGGATGAAAATAACAAATAAGCAGCCAACCAATATTTTATTTAAACCTGTGAAATGCTATGCAACTGCTGGGGAGTGATTTACTTCCAATTATGTGGTCACTTTTAAAATAGGTATAATGTGATGCTGAGAAAAATGTATGTTTTGTGGATTTGGGGAGGAGAGTTCTGTAAATATTTAAGTCTAGTTGTTCCAGGTCTGAGTTCAAGTCCTGGATATCCTTGTTAATTTTCTATCTCGTTGATCTGTGTAATATTGACAGTGTAATGTTAAAGTCTCCCACTATTATTGTGTGGGAGTCTAAGTCTCTTTATAAGTCATTGAGAACTTGCCCTATGTATCTAGGTGCTCCTGTAATGGGTGTGTATATATTTAGGATCGTTAGCTCTTCTTGTTGCATTGATCCTTTCACCAACATGTAATGTCCCTCTTTGTTTCTTGTGTTCTTTGTTGTTTTAAAATCTGTTTTATCAGAGACGAAAATTGCAGCTTCTGGTAATGCCAGCTGGCTGTTTTGCCCATTAGTTGATGTAGATTCTTCATTAAGGTGATGCTCTTTACCTTTTGGTATGTTTTTGGAATGGCTGACACTGGTTGTTCCCGTCCATGTGTAGTGCTTCTTTCAGAAGCTCTTGTAAAGCAGGCCTGGTGGTGATGTAATCTCTGAGTACTTGTTTGTCTGCAAAAAATTTTATTTTTCCTTCGCTTATGAAGCTTAGTTTGGCTGGATATGAAATTCCAGGTTGAAAGTTCTTTTCTTTAAGGATGTTGAATATTGGCCCCCACTCTCTTCTGGCTTGTAGGGTTTCTGCTGAGAGTTCTGTTGTGAGTCTGATGGGCTTCCCTTTGTGGGTAACCTGAACCTTCTCTCTGGCTGCCCTTAGTATTTTCTCCTTCATTTCAACCTTGGTGAATCTGACGATTATGTGCCTTGGGGTTGCTCTTCTTGAGGAATATCTTTGTGGTGTTCTCTGTATTTCCTGGACTTGAATATTGGCCTGCCTTGCTAGGTTGGGGAAGTTTTCCTGGATAATATCCTGAAGAGTATTTTACAGCTTGGATTTATTATCTTCTTCACATTCAGGTACACCTATCAAACGTAGATTAAGTCTTTTCACATAGTCCCATATTTCTTGGAGACTTTGTTCATTCCTTTTTCCCCTTTTCTCTGTCATCTTGCCTTCTCGTTTTATTTCATTGAGTTGATCTTCAACCTCTGATATGCTTTCTTCTGCTTGGTCAATTAGGCTGTTGAAACTTGTGCATGCTTCGTGAAGTTCTCGTGTCATGTTTTTCAGCTCCATCAATTCACTTATATTCTTCTCTAAGTTGTCCATTCTCGATAGCATTTTGTTAAATCTTCTTTCAAGGTTCTTAGTTTCTTTGCATTGGGTTAGAACATGTTCTTTTAGCTCACAGAAGTTTCTTATTACCCACCTTCTGAAGCCTGATTCTGTGAGTTCATCACACTCATCCTCCATCAAGCCTTGATCTCTTGCTGATGAGGAGCTGCGATCCCCTGTAGGAGGAGAGGCATTCTGATTTCGGGTGTTCTCAGCCTTTTTGCTCTGGTTTCTTCCCATTTTTGTGGATTTATCCACCTGTCTGTCGTCTTTCTAATTGCCGACTTTCACACTGGGTCTCTGAGTGGACGTTCAGCTTGTTGGTTATGAAGCTTTTTCTGTTTCTTAGTTTTCCTTCGGCAGGCGCCACTTCCCCACCGAGCTGGGCCTTCCCGGGTTCAGCTGTGCTTGTTCTCAGTCCTCAGTGCTTCCAATTGCTGTTCTCCTTGTGGGAATGGGACCAGCCGAGCCGACTAAAAGGCACCCAGTCCCATAAACTCCGGACCAAGAAGCGCCGCGCCGGCCAAAAGAGTCATGCTGGCGACCCGTGTGGCTCCTTTGCTAGGAATCTCCCAGTCTGTGGGCATCAAAAATTCGTCTGCAATTGCGGCATCCACTCGCTCTCTGCACTTTCACTGGGAGCTACAATCCTGAGCTGCTGCTACGTGGCCATCTTGGATCTCTCTCCGCCCGGTGATGAAGTTTTTTCTGTTTCTTAGTTTTCCTTTGGCAGATGCCTGTTCCACACAGAGTCATACCTTCCCAGGTTCGCTGCGCTTGCTGTGAAAGTCTCAGTCCTCAGCGCTTCCAATTGCTGTTCTCTTTGTGGGAATGGGACCAGCCGAGCCCTTCCATCTGTATACTCCGCACTGGGAAGCACCATGCTGGGGCACCAGCAAAACAGCCACGCCAGCCAAAAGAGTCATGCTGGCGACCTGTGTGGCTCCTCTGCCAGGAATCTCCCAGTCTGTGGGCAACAAAAATTCATCAGAAAGTGCGGCGTCCACCCGTTCTCTGCTCTTTCACTGGGAGCTACATTCCTGAGCTGTTGCTAATCGGCCATCTTGGATCTCTCTCCCCTCAGCTTTTCTTTACTGAAGTCTTTATCTCTCCTTCATTTTTGAAGATTAGGTTTGTTGAGTATAGTACTCTACTTGCAGTATTTTTTTTTCAGTATTTTAACTATATTATTCCACTGTTTGCTGGTCAATAAGGTGTTGGCTGAAAAATCTGCTTAGAACCTTATGGAGGTTGCCTTGTGTGTAAAATGTTGCTTTTCTCACTGTTTTCACTATTTTTCCTTTGTCTTTAAATTCTGATCTTTAAATTATAATGTGTTTCAGTGTGCATCTCTTTGAATTTATCTTATTTGGTGACTTTTGCTTTCTAGATCTAAATTTTTATTTTCTTTCCCAGGGTTGGGAATTTTTCAGCAATTATTTCTTTGAATATGCCTTCTGTCTCTTTCTTTCTCCTCCTTCTAAATTCCAATAATGAGTAATTGCTACACTTGATGTGTCCTATGTGTTTCCCAATCTATCTTTACTTTTTTATTCTTTTTTATTTTTGCTCCTCAAATCTGATGATTTCCAATGAGTTTTTTTTATGATTTCCAATGAGTCTTTGTGTTTGCTGATTCTTTCTTTTGCTTAATCTACTCTGTTGTCCAAGTCATCTATTGAATTTTTTAGTCGTTATTATATTCTTTAGCTTTATTATTTCTATTTCATGCTTTTTAATATTTCATTTTTTTGGTTGAAATTCTCAGTTTGTTCATGCATAGTTTTCCTGACCTCAATGAGCATCTTTATGACCATTCTTTTGACTTCCCTGTTAGGTATATATACCTATATTTTAAAGTTAGGTTCTGGAAATTTATCTTGCTCTTTCATTTGGAGCAATTTTCCTGTTTCTTCATTTCCCTTGACTTTCTGTGTTGGTTTGTACATTACATAAGACAATCACTTCTCTCACTCTTGCCATATTGGCCTATAGAAGACAGACTTCTTTAATCAGTCTAGACAGGCATCCTAGTGCCTCTCACATTTTGTTCTTGTCCAAACTACTGTCTTTGTCCTCAGAGTTCCCCAAGAAATTAGGGTGGGCAGAATCTTTTCAGTGTTTTAAGAGAGGCAAGAAAGAAGTCTTTTGAAATGCAGCTAAAATGTTGGAGTATTAAATGTGCATGAAGAGCAAGTTGCATTAAAAAAATAAGTAAATGTGTGTTCTATTTTTTTCTATTCTCAGGGATACTAGAGAGCTAGAGCTTATCTCCTACTCACTCTGCACTAATCTGGAGAGAGAATGTGTGGCAAATGCCCATACTCTTATTCAAACTGCATAGATTGAGCCTGGGGGAATACTCATGGAAAGTGTGCCCATTTAAAAACTGCCATTTTGTTCTCTATGACCTATTGAGATTTGGGAAAGCAGAGCCTTATCAATTTCCAAAGCTTGAATTAGGGAGCAGTGTAAAAGCTGGGGTGCTGAATGTGTGCACAAACTCCTTCCAGAAAGAAACTGCAAATGTAGACTCATCACTGGAGTGAGCCAGGCAAAAATAAAAGCCAGGAAGTGTTTACACTCCCATTTTGGCACAGAAGTCTATTGTTTATCTGCCCTGTCAGCTTCCTGGTATAGGAGAGTTGGAAGTCCAGTCCTCATGCAGTAGCTGAAAAATTGTGAAAACAAGGTATTTTCAGAGAGAAACTGGGAGCTAGGCATTTTAGCCTGTTCTTTCCACCTTGATCCAAGGGGCTACATATGCTGGAAGTGCCCATGCTCCTATCAAAACCACCTTTAGGTTCTCTGTGGTCCAGGGAAAGTAAAAAGTGTTAAGTCCTTTCTTCTCCCAGAGCTAGTTTAAGGGCTAAACCCTCTGGGGGAAATGGTAAATGCTGGGATGCTAAATGTGGGATCCAGAGACTTCACTATTCAGGGATATCCTGTGTGTTGGGATTCCTTCCCAATTTCAAGGTGAAAAACCCAGGATAGGTTCACGTATGAGTGTTCCTCAACTTTTCTTACCAGTTTCAGTATGGAAATTTTCTAATTGCCCAGTGCGTAGGAATCTCTCAACTAGTTTCTAGCTTTCTCTCAACAGAAATTTATCTATGTGTAAATGTTTATTCAGTATATCCATGGGAGAAGGGAGAGTCAGGAGCCATCTAGTTCACCATCTTGCTAATATTTCTAAGAATTCAGTTCTTCTTCTTCTAGATTTGCTTTGAATTTCTGAAGACTTAAATCTCCTTCCTGCTCTACTCTAAGACTTATTAGAGAGTTACAAATCTTGGTTTCTCATATCATTCTCCAATAAAAGGAATAAAGATCTCTTGGAGAAATTGCTATGTCTAGGACTTGGGTATAAAGTATGCAAAATTATCCTGAGCATATCATAAACATAAAAAATAAAAGTACTTAAGAAAATAATAATAATAAAATACACAATGATGGTGTTATGTCAAAGAAAAATAGAAGCCATCTAAAAACATCTTCTAATGGTCAAAGCTGAAATAATTTCAGCAATAAAAAGCTCTAAAGTATAAAATAAATATTGAGTTCATATTTATTTTAAATAATAAATGTGGGAGAACAGACAAATCTCCCATGCAGAATAATTCCAAATATTCTGTAGATACGCTACCATTTAGGAGGTGGAACAGAGCCTCTATTATTTTTATTTATTTATTTATTTATTTATTTATTTATTTTTTGAGACAGGGTCTTCTTCTGCCATCCAGGCTGAAGTAAAGTGGCACAGCTCATCTCACTGCAGCCTCAAACTCCCAAGCTTGAGCAATCCTCCCAACTCAGCCTCTTGATTAGCTGGGTCTACAGACATGTGACACCATGCCTGGATAATTTGTTTGTATTTTTTGTGAGAAGGGGTTTCACCATGTTTCTCAGGCTGGTCTCTAACTCCTGGGCCAAGCCATTCGCCTGCCTCCGGCTCCCAAAGTGTTGGGATTACAGGCGTGAGCCATCACCAAGAGCCTCTATTATTTAAGTGAGAGATACACACAGTAATTTCCTTCTACAGAGTACAGCATGGAAAAAAAAAAGTTTACTGTGGGGAAATCTGAAAAACTATTTCAGCCAGATGATCAAAGTCAATATTAGAAGTCACAAATCATATTGACAGTATAGATCCTTGGCATGATGTGAGGAAAATGACATTTTATTTCTGTGATCTTCCTTGTTGAAGCACATAACCACAGCCTAATAATGAGCAAAACATCTGACAAACACCAACTTCTACATGACTAGTACTTCTCAACACTTTCAAGGTCATTAAAAATAAGGAAAGTCCTCTCTTAGTTTGTTGAGCAGTGGTTTGCAGTTCTCCTTGAAGAGGTTCTTTACTTTTCTTGTTAGTTGTATTCCTAGGTATTTTATTCTCTTTGTAGCAATTGTGAATGGCAGTTCATTCTTGATTTGGCTCTCTTTAAGTCTGTTATTGATGTGTAGGAATGCTTGTGATTGCTGCACATTGATTTTGTATCCTGAGACTTTGCTGAAGTTGCTTATCAGTTTCAGGAGATTTTGGGCTGAGACGATGGGGTCTTCTAAATATACAATCATGTTGTCTGATAGAAACATTACATGTTCATGGTTAGGAAGAATCAATATCGTGAAAATGGCCATACCGCCCAAAGTAATTTACAGATTCAAAGCTATCCCCATCAAGCTACCAATGACCTTCTTCACAGAACTAGGAAAAAACACCTTAAAATTCATGTGGAATCAAAAGAGAGCTCGCATAGCCAAGTCAATTCTAAGCAAAAAGAACAAAGTGGGAAGCATTACGTTACCTGACTTCAAACTATACTACAAGGCTACAGTAATCAAAACAGCATGGTACTGGTACCAAAACAGAGATATAGACCAATGGAACAGAACAGAGGCCCTGGAGGCAATACCACACATCTACAACCATCTAATCTTTGACAAACCTTACAAAAACAAGCAAAGGGGAAAGGAGTCCCTGTTTGATAAATGGTGTTGGGAAAACAGGCTAGCCATGTGCAGAAAGTAGAAACAGGACCCCTTCCCGACACATTACACTAAAATTAACTCGAGATGGATTAAAGACTTAAACATAAGACCTAACACCATAAAAACCCTAGAAGAAAACCTAGGCAAAACCATTCAGGACATAGGAATAGGCAAGTACTTCATGACCAAAAGACCAAAAGTATTGGCCACAAAAGCCAAAATAGACAAATGGGACCTAACCAAACTCCACAGCTTCTGCACAGCAAAAGAAACAGTCATTAGAGTGAATCGGCAACCAACAGAATGGAAAAAAATTTTGCAATCTACCCATCTGACAAAGGGCTAATATCCAGAACCTACAAAGAACTTAAACAGATTTACAAGAAAAAAACAAATAAGCCCGTTCAAAAATGGGCAAAGGATATGAACACACACTTTACAACAGAAGACATACATGAGGCCAACAAACACATGAAAAAATGCTCATCATCACTGGTCATTAGAGAAATACAAATCAAAACTACATTGAGATACCATCTCATGCCAGTTAGAATGTCAATAATTAAAAAATTGGGAGACAACAGATGCTAGAGAGGATGTGGAGAAATAGGAACACTTTTACACTGTTGGTGGGAGTGTGAACTAGTTCAACCATTGTGGAAGACAGTGTGGCGATTTCTCAAGGACCTAGAAATAGAAATTTCATTTGATCCAGCAATTCCATTACTGGGTATATATCCAAAGGATTATAAATCGTTCTATTATAAGGACACATGCACATAAATGTTCATTGCAGCACTGTTTACAATAGCAAAGAACTGGAACCAACCCAAATGTCCATCGATGATAGACTGGACAGAGAAAAAGTGGCACATATACACCATGGAATACTATGCAGCCATAAAAAATGATGAGTTCGTGTCCTTTGTAGAGACATGGATGAACCTGGAAGCCATATCTCAGCAAACTGATGCAAGAACAGAAAATCAAACACCACATGTTCTCACTCATAGGTGGGTGTTGAACAATGAGAACACATGGACACAGGGAAGGGAGCATCACACACTGAGGTCTGTCGGGGGGAAACAGGGGAGGGACAGTTGGGGGTGGGGAGTTGGGGAGAGATAGCATGGGGAGAAATGTCAGATACAGGTGATGAGGAGGAAGGCAGCAAATCACACTGCCGTGTGTGTACTTATGCAACAATCTTGCATGTTCTTCACATGTACTAGAAAACCTAAAATGCAATAAAATAAATAAATAAATAACAAAATGAAACAAAATAAAAAAATAAGGAAAAACTGTTATATCCAAGAAGTACCTAAGGAAATATAATAACTAAGTGCAATGAAGTGTTATAGATGAAATCCTTGCTTGACACAGCATTGAGAAGGCATTTACAATAAACAGCAGCATTGCACTGTTTTCACTCATAAAAATCAATAATGAATAAATAATACGAGAATAAATAAATGATATGAGAAATCATATCCCATCGTCATGCATATGAAATCTAATTTGATTAACTTAGCACTCTGTAATGTTAATATTCTATTGTGTCATGAATTATATGAAACATAAAAGATTCCAGATTCTTAGATTGAAAGAAAATTCTAGATGATTTCTAGTGGAGTATATGAAATTCGTGACTTTTATATATACATATTACATATTTAGGCAAATTTTTTAAGGATACTACTAATGTAATATTTGTGATTATATTTTAGCTTTAATACTCTCATCTTCTTTTTCTTCTGATATTAAGAAAGAAAAGGCCGGTCATGGTGGCTCATGTCTGTAATCCCAGCACTTTGGGAGGCCAAGGCAGATGGATGACGAGGTCAGCAGATTGAGACCATCCTGGCTAACACAGTGAAACCCTGTCTCTACTAAAAATACAAAAAAATTAGCTGGGCATGGTGGCACACACCTATAGTCCCAGCTTTTTGGGAGGCTTAGGCAAGAGAACTGCTTGAACCTGGGAGGCGGAGGTTGAAGTGAGCCGAGATGGCACCATGGCACTCCAGCCTGGGTGACAGAGCAAGACTCTGTCAAAAAAAAAAAAAAAAAAGAAGAAGAAGAAGAACTGGAATACACTTCAAGCTAAACAGGAAATTCAACATGGACTATCTTTCTCTTTCAAGAAAATTAACAAAGTACCAATGGAACTCTTTATCTATGAAATGCAGACTTGATTAATTAATCTTTCTTATCTGTGACAGTTAAAGGTAAATCTAGAATATTCTGCCTCCTTGAAATTATTTCTAGTTACATCTACTTGCTTAACTACATTCTTTCAACCCTATGCTATCTTTTGTCAAATGTGTATAAATTAAAACAAACAGTACTGCACTATTTTTTGCCTTGCATTGACTTTTGAAAAGATAGGCATTTAGATAAATACTTTTTCATATTATTAACTTAATAATTTTGAAAGCAACAGAAAGAAAATGGAGAATATTTTTGTTACTCTTCATTTTCATAATAGTAGAAGGTAGAATTCATATGGCATTATAAGTAGAAATTTTCTGCATCACTAAGAACATGACTTAGAGTGTAATACTTCCTGGATAATTCAGAAAAGTATTCTAATGAGAAAAACTTCTAGTCATATATCATGCACTTTCTGCACTATTTCTCTCCCTTTTCACTAAATATGCTTCCCCAAAAAAAAGGTATACAGCATTTAGTTAATCTCTTCCTGCTACCTATTTCTCATCCCAAACCAATACATGTTCTGAACATTTGCTTTAAAAATAATTATTATTCAACACTGCAAACAGAGACTATGAAAATGCAAGACAACAAAATTTTGAAAACATATGTTTCTTTTGAACTTAATGTTTTAACTGCTTTTGTTGAGGCATGAACTGCCTTTATAAGGCTGATGCTTTTTTTTTTTTCATGTAAGGCCTTGCTGTTAGACAAATATCTGCCAGGAACCAGTAATGGGAAAACATTCTAGTTACATGGATATTTATTCATTTAACAAACATTTGTTCACCTTTAACAAAAAGTGACAAGCGTGTCACATTTCATCAGGTCATATCAGGTTGTGTCTCAAGAAAATGGAGAATATAAGATAACCCAGTTCAAAGTGGCATGCCTCATCCAGAGCACAGAAGAAAGGAAACTTCAATTGCTTAGGATTAGAGAAAGAAAACTTGAACCCATTTGTAGGTTAAAAACCACCTGACTTTCAAATACACATTTGCTAACAATGTTTTTCTATTGTATGTGTTAAAGTGATTCTATTTGTATTTCTTACCTATAATATTCATTTCCTTCATATATTATGTTTATATAGAATAGCATATTTAACAGCTCTCTTTTAATATAATATTATGATGGTGGTCCCTTGATTTGAGGTAACATACCATCTGATGGATTATCTAAAACTCTGTTATCTGATACAGCAGCCACTAGTCATGTGGGGCTATTAAATTAAAATTAAATTAAAGTCATTTTTCATTTAATAAGCCTATTTCAATTGTTCAATAGTAAGATGTTACTATTAGTAGCTCCTATATGGAATGAATAGTACTGAGATAGAACATTTTCATTACAGAAAGTCCTCCTGGACTATGCTAATTTAGAATGCTACAGGTAAAATGTAATTCTCACATATTGAAACTATGTATAAAGTATCCCAAAAAGTGATTTCAGGGACAAAAGTACATATTAGTCAAATATTTGTGACTTAAACATATATATAAATATAAATACTTGTGGCATTTATATAAAGTATTTATATAAATATAAGTATGTGTGGTTTAAAATATATATATATAATCCATTTAAGCTTTTAATTCTGGCACACAGGCCTCTTTGCTGCTCCTGGAGCACAGCAAGCATATCTTAAACTCAGAGCTTCTTCCTTTGCTATTCCCTCTGCCTATAATGATCTTCCTCCAGTTATCCTACATGACTTGCTTTATCACTACCATAGAGCTCTGCACAAATGTCACTTTATCCATAATATCTTTCTTAACAATTTTAAAGATGGTATCAAACCTTCTATACCCTGTTTTATTTTTCTTTTTGTTCCAGATTTACTGAAGTATGATTAGCAAATAAAAATTGTATATATTTAGGAGTACAACATATCTTGATATAGGTATGTGTTGCAAAATAATTTTCACAGTCAAGCTAATTAACATATTCATTATCTCACATAGTTACCTTTTCTGTGTGCATCTTTGTGTATGTGTAGTGAGAACACTATCCCCATCAAGCTACTATTGACGTTCTTCACAGAACTGTAAAAAAAACACCTCAAACTTCATATGGAACCAAAAGAAAGCCCGCATAGCCAAGACAATCCTAAGCAAAAAGAACAAAGCTGGAGGCATTACGTTACTTGACATCAAACTATACTACAAGTCTGCAGTAATCAAAACAGCATGGTACTGGTATCAAAACAGAGATATAGACCAATGGAACAGAATAGAGGCCTTGGAAGTACTGCCACACATCTACAACCATGTGATCTTTGACAAACCTGACAAAAATAAGCAATGGGGACAGGATTCCCTGTTTAATTAATGGTGTTGGGAAAACTGGCTAGCCATATGCAGAAAGCAGAAACTGAACCCCTTCCTGACACCTTACACAAAAAGATAACTCCAGATGGATTAAAGATTTAAGCATAAGACCTAACGCCATAAAAATCTTAGAAGAAAACCTAGCCAATTCCATTCAGGACATAAGCATAGGCAAGGACTTCATGACTAAAACACCAAAAGCCAAAATAGACAAATGGGATCTAATTAAACATAAGAGCTTCTGCACAGCAAACAAAACAAAACAAAACAAAAATATTATTATTAGAGTGAATCAGCAACCAACAGAATGGGGAAAAAATTTTGCCAGCTACCCATCAGACAAAGTGCTAATATCCAGAATCTACAAAGAACTTAAACAAATTTACAAGAAAAAAGCAAACAACCCCATGAAAAAGTGGGAAAAGGATATGAACAGACACTTTTCAAAAGAAGACATATATGTAGCCAAGAAACATATGAAAAAAAGCTCATCATCATTTGTCATTAGAGAAATGCAAATCAAAACCACATTGAGATATCATCTCCCACAAGTTAGAAGGGCGATCATTAAAAAATCTGGAGACAACAGATGCTGGAGAGGATGTGGAGAAATAGAAACACTTTTACATTATTTATGAGAGTGTAAATTAATTCAACCATTATGGAAGACAGTGTGGTGATTCCTCAAGGACATAGAAATAGAAATACCATTTGACCCAGCAATCCCATTACTGGGTATATACCCAAAGGATTATAAATCATTCCATTATAAGCCACATGCACTTGTATGTTCATTGCGGCACTGTTTACAATAGCAACAACTTGGGACCAACTCAAATGCCCATCAATGATAGACTGGATAAAGAAAATGTGGCACATGTACAGCATGGAATACTATGCAGCCATAAAGAAGGATGAGGGACATGAGTGAATCTGGAAACCATCATTCTCAGAAAATTGACACAAGAACAGAAAACCAAACACTGCATGTTCTCACTCATAAGTGGGTGTTGAACAATGAGAACACATGGATACAGGGAGGGGAGCATCACATACTGGGCCCTGTTGGGGGATGGGGGGGTTGGCAGAGGGATAGTCGTGGGTGGGGGTATTGGGGATGGATAACATTAGGAGAAATACCTAATGTAGGTGACGGGGGGATGGATGAAGCAAACCACCATGGCATGTGTATACCTATGTAACAAACCTGCACGATCTGCATGTGTACTCCAGAACTTAAAGTATAATTTAAAAAAGAAAAAAAGATCTACTTTCTTAGCAAATTTCATGTCCACAATACATTATAGTCATCATATCATACATTAGGTTTCTAATATTGTATATTAGGTCTCTAAAATTCATCTTCCAACCAAAGGTTTGTACCTTTTCATCAATATCTCCCCTTTTCCTCCACCCCCAGGCCCTTGTAACCACCATTTGACTGTTTCTAAAAATGTTTGACTTTTTTAAATTTCACATTTAAGAGTGTGTCTTTCTGTATGTGGCTTATTTCACTTAGCAGAATGTCCTCCAGTTTCATCTATGTTGCCATAAATGGCAGTATCTCAGTATCTTTTTTTTCTTTTCTTTAATTTTTACTTTAAGTTCAGGGGTATCAGTTTTGCATAGGTAAACATGTGCCATGGTGGTTTGCTGTATAGGTCATCTTATCACCTAAGTATTAAGCCCAGTGTCCATTAGCTATTCCTCTTGATGCTCTCCCTCCTGTCATCCTTTTAACTTGCCCCAGTGTATGGTTGTTCCCCAACAACGTAACCATGTATTCTCACCATTCAGCTCCCACTTATAAGTGAGAACATGCAATATTTTGTTTCCTGTTCCTGTGTTAGTTTGCTGAAGATAATGGTTTCCAACTCTATCCATGTCCCTGCAAAGGACATAATCTTGTTCCTTTTTATGGCTGCATAGTACTCCAGGTGTATACGTACCACATTCTCTTTATCCAATCTATCATTGGTGGGCATTTAGGCTGATTCTATGTCTTTGCCTTATGACTAGTGCTGCAGTGAACATACCCATGCATGCATCTTTGTAATAGAATGATTTATATTCCTTTAGGTACATATATCCAGTAATGGAACTGCTGGGTCAAATGATATTTCTGCCTCTAGGTTTTTGAGGAATCACCACACTGTCTTCCACAACAGTTGAACTAATTTAAACTCCCATCAACAGTGTAAAAGCATTCCTTTTTCTGTTAAACCTTGCCAGCATCTGTTTTTCTTTTTTCCTGACTTTTTAATAATGGCCATTCTGTCATGAGATGGTATCTCATTGTGGTTTTGATTTGCATTTCTTTAATGATCAGTGATGTTGAGCTTTTCCTCATATGTCTGTTGGCCATATGTATGTTTTCTTTTGAGAATTGTCTGTTAATGTCCTTTACCCACTTTTTAATGGGCTTATTATTTTCTTATACATTTGCTTAAGTTCATTGTAAACTCTGGATATCAGACCATTGTCAGATGGACAGATTACAAAAATCTTTCCCTTCTGTAGGTTGTCTCTTTACTCTGATTATAGTTTATTTTGCTGCGCAGAGCTCTTTAGTTTAATTAGATCCCATTTATCAATGTTTGCTTTTGTTGCAGTTGCTTTTGGCATCATCATCATGAAATCCTTGCCAGTGCCTATATCCTGAATGATATTGCCTAGATTTCTTCAAAGGTTTTTATAGTTTCAAGTTTTACATTTAAGCCTTTAATCCAACATGAGTTAGTTTTTGTATATTGTGTAAGGAAGCAGTCCAGTTTCAATTTTCTGCATATGGCTAACCAGTTCTCTTAGCACCATTTATTAAACAGAGAATTCTTTCTCCATTGCTTGTTTTTGTCAAGTTTGTCAACGATCAGATGGTTATAGGTGTGTGGTCTTATTTCCGAGTTCTCTATTCTGTTCCATTGGTTTATGTGTCTGCCCTTGTACCAATACCATGCTGTTTTTGTTACTGTAGATCTCTTGTTTTTTAAGGCTGAATAATATCATTGTGTCTACATACTCACATATTAATTATTTATCTGAAGTGGACATTTATTTCCATAATACAGCAATGAAAACAGAGGTGCAGATCTCTTTGATATAGTGAAGGATAAATGCTCTAAAGTGGGATTTCTGAAATGTGGTAATTCTACTTTTAATCTATTGAGAAATCTCCATATAGTTTTCCATAATGGCTGTATTAATTTACATTCTCACAAACAATGTTCAGGTATTTCCTTTTCTCCATATGTTCACCAATACTTGCTATCTTTTAGCTTTTTGATAAACACAATCCTAAGAGGTTTCAGGTGATATTATTATAGTACTTATTATATTATATAATTACTTTTCTTTTTTACTCTGTTTTCCACTCTAAAACACAAGTTTCATAAGGGCATAAATTTTATTCTTTCACTTACCATTCTACCCCTAGTTCCTCTAAAAAAGCATTGCCATACAGGGTGCTCGATATGGTTTGGCCATATCCCTACCAAAATCTCATTTTGAACTGTAGATCCCACAATTCCCATGTGTCATGGGAGGGACCCAGTGGGAGGTAATTAAACCATGGGGTGTTTGTTTTTACCATGCTGTCTCATGATAAGGCATAAATCTCACGTGATCTGATGGTTTTATCAAGGGTAGTTCCCCTGCACATGCTCTCTTGTCTGCCACTATGTAAGACATGATTTTGCTCCTCATTCACCTTTCCCCATGATTGTAAGGTCTCTTCAGCCATGTGGAACTGAGAGTCCATTAAACCTCTCTTTCCTTTATAAATTACACAGTCTCAGGTATGTCTTTATTAGTAGTGTGAGCATGGACTATTACTGTAAATTGGTACCAGGAGTGGGGTCCTGCTCTAAAGATGCCCAAAAATGTAGAAGTGACTTTGGAACTAGGCAACAGGTAGAGGTTGGAACAGATTGGAGGGCTGAGAAGAATATAGGAAAATGTGGGAAAGTTTGAAGCTTTCTAGATACTTAGAGTACTCAGAAGTCAGGAAGATGTGGGAAGATTTGGAACTTGCTAGAGACTTGTTGCATGAGTTTGACCAAAAGGCTGATAGTGATATGGACTATAAAGTCCAGGCTGAGATAGTATTAGATGTAGATAAAGAACTTACTCGGAACTGGAGCAAAGGTGATTCTTGCTATGCTTTAGCCAAGAGATGCAGCATTTTACCCCTGCCCTAGAGATCTGTGGAACTTTGAACTTGAGAAAGATGATTGAGGGTATCTTGTGGAAGAAACGTCTAAGCAGCAAAGCATTCAACAGATGACTTAGGTGCTCTTAAAAGCTTTCAGTTTTATTCATTCTGAAAGATATGATTTGAAATTGGAACTTATGTTTAAAAGGGAAGCACAGTATAAAAATTCAGAAAATTTGCAACCTGACAATGTGATGGAAAAGAAAAACCCATTTTCTGAGGAGAAATTCAAACTAGCTGCAGGAATTTGCATAAGTAATAAGGAGCCCAATATTAATCTTCAAGACAATGGGGAAAATATCTCCAGGGCAAGTCAGAGGTCTCATGGCATCCCCTCCTATCACAAGCTGGGAAGCCTAGGAGAAAAAAAAATGGTATTTTGGGCTGGGCCCAGTCCCTTTCTGTTTTATTAAGTCTAGGAACTTGGTACCCTGTATCCCAGCTATGGCTAAAAGGGGTCAATAAACAGCTAAGGCCATTGTTTCAGAGGGTGCAAGCCACAGGCATTGGCAGATTCCACATGGTAGTGAGCCTGCAGGTGCATAAAAGTCAAGAACTGAGGTTTGGGAACCTCCACCTAGATTTCAGAGGACGTGTGGAAATGCCTGGATGTCCAGACAGAAGTGTGCTGCAGGGGCAGAGCCCTCATGGAGAATCTCTGCTATGGCAATGCAGAAGGGGAATGTGGGATTAGAGCCCCAACACAAAGTCACTGGGGCACTGTCTAGTGGAGCTATGAAAAGAGGGCTTCAGTTATCCAGATTCCATAAAGGTAGACTGACCAACAGTTTGCACCATGCACCTGGAAAAGTCACAGATACACAATGCCAGCTCTCATAAAAGCAGCCAAGAGAGGGTCTGTACCCTGCAAAGCCACAGGAGTGAAGCTGCTCAAGACCATGTGAACCCACCTCTTGTATCAGCATGACCTGAATATGAGAAATGTAGTCAAAAGAGATAATTTTGGAGTTTCAGGATTTGACTGCCCTGCTGGATGTCTGACTTGCATGAGGATTGTAGCCACATTTTTTGGGTCAGCTTCCCCCATTTAGAACAGGTGTATTTACCCAATGCCTGTAGCCACACTGTATCTAGGAAGTAACTAACTTGCTTTTGATTTTATAGGCTCATAGGCAGAAGGGACTTGATTTGTCTCAGATGAGACTTTGGACTATGGACTTTTAAGTTAATGCTGAAATGAGTTAAAACTTTGGGGTATGGTTAGGAAGGCATGATTGGTTTTTAAATGTGAAGACATGAAATTTGGGAAGAGGCAGAGGCAGAATGATGTGTTTGGCTGTGCCTCTACCCAAATATCATCTTGAATTTTAGCCCACAATCCCCATGTGTCATGGGAGAGACCTGGTGGGAGGTAACTGAATCATGGGGGTGAGTTTTTTTCCATGCTATTCTCATGATAGTGAATAAATCTCAAGAGATCTGATGGTTTTATAAAAGGCAGGTCTCCTGCACATGCTCTCTTCTCTGCCACCATGTAAGATGTGCTTTTACTCCTCCTTTGCCTTCTGCCATAATTGTGAGGCTTCCCCAGCCCTGTGGAACTATCAGTTCATTAAACCTCTTTTTTTTTAATTACCCAGTCTTGGGTATTTCTTTATTAACTGCATGAGACTGGACTAATACAGTGCTCAGTAAATATTTGCTGATTAAGTCATTTATGTGTAAATAATACTTATAAATATTTTATTGTAATTTTGTTTAGGTAAATTATTCTATACCTATTGTGGTCTCTTCAGACAAGTTTCATATTTACATTTTTAATTCAGAATCTACAGTTCAATGGTTATGTCTTTTCTGGTACTTTAAATTCAAAAGAATCAACATTTATTTTGTTGCTACTCCCTAAAATCACTGTGCTAGATATTCTGTAATAATAATTAAAAAAAGATACATCCTCACTTTCAAAGAGTTTATTTTCTAACTTAAAAATAGGTAAGGAATCTTCCCATCATTGTCATATACTAACTTTGAGAATGATACTATTAATATATAAGTGTATTTCCAGAAATATATGCCAAGAATGTAATTATTGAGACATATGATCACAACCTCAAAACAATGAGGTCCAACATGCAAAATAATATATAATTATTATTAATTATATGATATTAGGTTATTATATAATATATTAAATATTATATAACATTATATAGTATTAAATAATATGTAATATAAAACAATAAACATAAAACAGCTTAAAGTTCATTTTGACATAGTGACTCCCAATATATATTGCTTTTGAAGACACATTTCAGATCAAATCAAATATAGGAAGAAAACTACACTTAGACATAATAGACAGCATGGATAGGGCTACCAATCTTTCATTTCTGATTTAAAGAAATTGTAGCACACTTAGATTTTTCTTCTTTATTGTGAACCATCATTTGCATTGAAGGAATAATAGTTAACTAGTGGTTTATATGTAACCCAAGAAAATAAACATGGGTAAGGACCAAATATATGCCAGTGTGGAGGAAAAGCAATAGGAGGAGAAAAGGAAAGAGAAAGAAGGAGAAGTAAGAGCAGGAGGAAGGAAAGGAGAAAGAAGGAGGCGGAGGAGGGAAGAAGAAAGAAGAAGGAGGTGGAAGAGGAAGAGGAGGATGAAACAGTAGCAACCTTTATAACTTTCAACCCCTTTATTCTCAAACTTTCACCACCATATATAGCAAAAATTGGTTTGTACAAGGGGCATAGTAATGCCTTTTTCATCCTTTTTATTTATTAATTTATTCAACAAATATTTTTGAGCACTTGCTCTATGCAAAGTATTGTACTCATCTCTGGAACATCTAGTGAATATTACACACGTCCCTGCCTTCATGTAGAAACACTAGAATAGACATTCTCCTTAGGACGATGTGCCAAATCCTGAATGCTAAATGCTGTCCTGAATTTTTGAGGCAAGTATTCCATTCTCTATGAAAATAAATTGATTTCTGATTTACAAAACATCATTGCTTACAAAATCATTTAGTATAGTCAGGTACATGCAGTCAGACTAATTCTGGACAATTTTTCTTTAAAAAAATTTTATTTCTGGAAAAACAGCTCACTCAATCTGTTGATAGCTTCATCCAAGCATTGTGATAGTTTCATCCAAGCACTAGTGACTTTTGGAGCTTGACCAGATCAGTCTTAGTGTTCCTTTGCCCTATCATTCTCTCATATTATGACTTTGATATATTATAAAACAAACCAACTATGGCCATTAAGTAAAATAAAGTTATTAGTTTGATTATGAAGATTAGCAAAAGCATATTTAAGAGAGAACATCTGAATTGGACTGAATTGGTGTTGGATAAGAAGAACGTCTATCAATATACTCTCTGGAAAACAGCATGGAAAATAATGTATGGTGCTGGTAAGTGTCTGATGGTGGCATGGTACTCATAAGAGCAGGGTGAGGCAGAACTCACACTATGTATGGAAGCTATAAGTGAATGGGAGATCTGGTTTATACTCTGTAAGAATATGAATGTCATTTACAAGAATTTTAGAGATTGTAGTGGGCTGATTAAATGTTTATGAATGGAAAATAGCAATACTAAGTAGAATAAATGTGATGAGCAAGAGATTAAACACAAAATGGTCATTTCAGAGAACAGACTAATTCTGTGAAACATATTTTGTTACAGGTCACTTTTGGGGACATAACAAAATACAGTTTGCAAAGTAACCTATTCACTTAATGACTAATTTCAACAAATGATCAAATCATTTTACTATCCCTACCCTCCCCCAAGAACACCTGGATTTTACTGATTTCTTACAAAATATAAAGCAATTTTTGTTGCACTGGAGTATTTCAACAGTCTTTGCAAACTTTTTTCCCCTAAGATGAGGTTTTGCTGTAGTCATTTTGTCCTACCTGTTGTGTCCCAGCCATTGCATCAGAACAGTAGATACAAAGTACATTTCCATCTTTTCCATAATTAGGGACTATTATTCTAAACAACAAAGTGAGTCTGTCTCTTCTAGATATTTTAATTCATATGTTATCTTTCTCCCCTTTCTTAATATACAGATTTTTATATGGGCCAATCAAATGAATTTTTCATGTGTTCCTTTTTATTTCAGGAATTATCCACTATATCATTCAGTACCATATACATGAAATAATATATGTAATAATAATATGTTCTATAAATAACGTTCATTAGCTATTTTTACTTATGATATTTTAGATTTGTCAGCTATGTGCATGTTCATTTTGCAATTGCAAGTTCTTTAACCAAGGAAGTTATGATACAAATTAGGTGCATTGTTCATGTAGCTACTATAGACAAATGTAGATGTATGTTACAAAAATTGAGAAGATAACAAACTGTACTTAAGGGAAAGCCTATCCCATTTTCAGAAAAAAAAATGTTGATCATTAAACAAGTTCTCAGTGTATGAAATTTGGAACATACTTAAAACTAGCTTCCATTGAACTGAACTCCCATAAAGAGAAGCTGAACCATCAAGGCATTGTATTGAAAATATGATGAAAGTGAAACAACCCCCTTCATTGTTAATCCGTTTCTTGTTATATGAGATATACTTAAGATCTAACTTTAAAATATTTCTTTTTTATAAAAGTAATAAACCCAAATAATGGAAACACTATGACTGATTTGCTGCAATGAAGTAGCAAAAATTAAACACAAATTTCAAAAAAAAAAAAATGTTCAAAGGCTATTGAAGTAGCCCATGTAAAAAAAGGGGGGAAGTTTTAAAGAAATAATTTTTTTTGTTAATCATAAATTACAGATTTTATCATCGATCATTATGTTAGTTCTGAACTTGAGGATTTTTAAATATCACAAAGAAAACATAATAGGCTCTTGAATTATGTTTAGAGCAATTAGAGTAGTGCTAAAAAAGCCTATTAACAGGACCTATTAATATATTGGTTGGAAACAATGGTTAAAGAATAAAAATTATAGTTTTTATTCCTAGGTGGCTGATGAATCAAAGTTACTTTTATCAAAGATTGAAAGTGCAGGAGAAAAGTATGTTTTTCGAGGGCAATAATGAGAAATTAAAACATGTAGAGTATGATGTGTTAGGACTAGGTAAAGTGTTCCTTAAACAACAAAAAATCTGGGTCCTGGAGTGCAAAAAAAAATCATTTATAGTAAACAGAAAATTGCGAATGGAGTTACCCAGCATTTTTTAAACATCGACATGTATCAGACACTGGAACAAGCTCTTTAAATACATGCACTCATTTAATCTTAACAACAACCTCTGGGATAAATACTGCTGTCTTCCATTTATCAACTAGTCCACTGGAGCTAAGAAAATGTACAATTAAGTTGTTACTGCTATAAAAGCAATTTTTTTTTCTGAAGATGGGGTTTCACTATGATGGCCAGGCTGGTCTTGAACTCCTGACCTCAGGTGATCCATCCACCTCGGCCTCCCAAAGTGCTAGGATTACAGGCGTGAGCCACCGTGCCCAGCCGAAAAGCATTTTTTTTAGATAGATTATATTATTTCTTGCAAGTGTGTGTCTGTTTCCCAGTAGAAATACTGTATGTCCCTGTCCCTTGCCATATGGCTTTCTGTGTCTCCCAGGTGAAGGAATATAGTTCAACAGATCACTGGCATCATGCTTGTCTCTATGACTTCCTCTAGACATTTATGTATGCTATATCCAATCAGAAACTTCAAGAACCCTCACCTGGATATTCTCTTCATTTTTCCAGAAAACAAGGTTTGCTCCTTCAGCCTGGATAAAATAAAGACATGTGAAACAAAGCAGACCATACTTGACATGAAGAAAAATATATAAGCAAGAAATAAAACGTTAATGTTGCAACTCTCTAAGACCTGGAAGTTTTTTTAATGCACCATAATTTAATGACAGTCAACTAATGCAGTGGTCAATCATGGAGTTTAGATTCAAGTAAGTTCTATCTTGCTTTAAAGTTCATGCACAGTGTACTACATCACTCTCTTTCTTACTCATCATGTGATATATAAAGCCATGGGTTGATTATGTAATTCAAAATTGAGTGTAAATGTCCATAAAAATGTCTTGAGAAGTCTCTGTTTGAGGAATATATGCAGTAAGAGGAAATAGAAAGGAAAACTAAGAAAAAGAAATCAAAATTTTAATGGTGGTGTAGTCAGTACAGAAAGAAATTTTAATAAGGAGAAAATAATCTACAGTATCAAATATTGAAGAAAAATTAAAAGAATGAGAGATAAGAAATTAAGAAAAGGTTACTGATCTTAGAAACCCGGAAATCATTCATTATTTTTCTCAAAACCTGTTTGGCACATATGAGGACTAAGACTTAAAGGTAAGACAGAGGTCCTTAACCTTAGTACAAGAACCCTTTAGGAGGGAGCTGTGAATTACATGAATATGAATCATCAAGTGTATTGATTTTCTATTCCTATTGTAATAAGTTCCTACAATCTTAGCAGTTTATAACAGCACACATCTAGTATTTTATAGTTTCAAGTGGTCAGAAATGTGACACAAGTCTCATCAGGCTAAAATATAGGTGTCAACAGGGTTGCATTATTTATTGGAGGTTCTTGCAAAGAAGCCACTTCCAAGCTTATTCAGGATATTGGTCAAATTCATTTTCTTACAGCTGTATGAGTGAGAATGCCATTTTCTTCCTAGCGGTCAGTTAGGGGCTGTCAATAGCTCCTAACGACCTTCTCTAGTTCTTTCACATGGCTCTCCACTTAGAACCAGCAAGGCACATCAAAGGCTTACTATAGGAATTTATCTCAATTCCCCCTTCTTTTGGATCTCTTTTCCCTTATTCCTCTGCCCCAACTCTCTGACTCTTCTGCTTCCCTCTTCTGCTTTTAGAGGCTCATGTGATTACATAGACTCACTCCAATAATCTATCATAATATTCTTATTTTAACATCAGCTGGCTGGGTGTAGTGACTGAGACTTATAATTCCAGAATTTTGGGAGGCCAAAATGGGAGAATAGCTTGAGCCTGGTAGTTCAAGACCAGCCTGGGCAACAGAATGAGACCACATCTCTACTATTTGTTTTTTAATTAGCTAGACATGTTGGCATGTGCCTATAGTACCTGTTATTCAGGAGGCTGAGGGGGGAGCATCGCTTAAGCCAAGGAGGTTGAGGCTGCAGTGAGCCATGTTTGTGGCACTGCACTCCAGACTGGGTCACAGAGTAAGACCCTGTGTCAAAAAAAAAAAGAAAGAAAGAAAGAAAGAGAGAGAGAGAGAAAGAAAGAAAGAGAAAGAAAGAAAAAGAAAGAAAGAGAAAGAAAGAAAGAAAGAAAGAAAGAAAGAAAGAAAGAAAGAAAGAAAGAAAGAAAAGAAAGAAAAGAGAAAGAAAGAAGGGGGAAGGAAGGAAGGAAGGAAAGCAAAAGGAAGGAGGGAGGAAGGGAAGGAGGGAGGAAGGGAGGGAGGGAAGGAGAGAGGGAAGGGGAGAGGGAGAAAAAAAATTAGGTTCAGCTGATTAGTAACCATACTTCTATCTGCAGAGTGTCTTCACAGAAGTGCATAGAATAATGTTTAATTGAATAAACAGAGCATAGGAAACTTAGGGCAGGGGTGATAGTTATAGAATACTATCATATCTGAGACACTTGCTAATAATATTAATTCTCAAGGCATCTCCCATAAAAGTGTGTTTTAAAAAGCTGAGAATAAGACATGGGTTTACACTATAATAAGTCCTATAGGCAATTATTTTCAGAATAAAACTTGAAAACAGCTTCTCTACAGGGTCAGCGATGAATTGATTATATCTAATGCCCTGAAATGTTATGGGAAAATGTTGTAGGCATTTTGATTTTCCTAGGGCTAATTTACTAAGTTTTTAAAAGCTAGAGGAGGTCTGCAACTCAGAATACTTAATTTAAGGAATTAAATTTAAGGGTGTGTATATGAAAAGAATGCAAGAGAGTGGCCTACCCTTGACATTTTTATAGTAAAGTAAATAAAATGTATGGAGTGGTACTTTGAGGAAAATAAATGGTTTCAGAAAAAATTTTTAGGATACACAAGAATTGAGCATACGGGGATGAAAAGAACTTGTGGATGGCAGTATTCAAAGGCAGAAAAGGGGACAACTGAAGTGGCAAATTACTTGCAGTAACTTGATAACTAGGTCATTGTTCTCTTAGAGGAAAGAAAAAGGAGAAAGGGATAAGTAAAGGTACAAAGAAACTAAGATGGAATGGTTTCCATCTCCTCAATTAAGTGGGCATTATATCTCTTACTCTTTTAGTAATTAGATGGCTTGAGCATTGTGGAATGAATCTAGGAAAAAAAAAGTGATAGAAAAAAATTAGATATTAGCAAAAAATAAAATAACTGGACCCTCAATGCTGCCCATGCAGAATATATTATAAGGATTTGAACAAAAATATGATAAAAAGTATTTTTAGTAATAGCATTAAGGTTGCTTTTATTTCACCATTTATCTTCTGTGTGCACATAGTTCAAATAAGTACAGCATTTAAAAATCATGTATATGTATGCCATCCCTGAGTTGGCATTTTAGATAATAATTAATAGGGTACACACCTTGCTGAGATTCAGAAGGCCTATATTTAAATCTCAAATTTATTTTTAGGTTTGATAAGGAACTTTAGGCAAAGCCTCTTATTCTGCATCAGCTTTCTCCTTGGCCAAATGGAAATAATACTATTTGTCCCACGTAATCTACACAATATGCAAAGAAAATAAAATAAGACAAATATGCTTTTTGAAGTCACAAAAGAAATAATAAACTGCATCTTACAAATTTATTGGTAGCTCTGAGGAGTACCAGAAAATAGGGTATTAATCTAACACCACAAATCTTTCTCCACTCTCAACCAAACAGAAGTCTTGCTTTCAAAATTAAACTCTTTTAAATTAAAAAGAAAAAAGCTTTACATATGAACTTCCACTTCCAGCAGTATGACAAATTAATTTTAAATGTCTTTACTTCATTTACCAAAAATACTGGATAAAATATTAAAAAACCAATGTTTCTGGTAAAACAGTTTTCTGTTTGCTACACTGCAACAAATGTTTTGAATTGTAAAAAAGTAAAAGGTTATAATTTGCTTTACTAAAGAAAAGGATATCATTTAAATGCAAAAATAGGTAAAACTTACAAAACTGACCAAAAAAGAAACATGCTTCCTATTAACTATCATTAGGTTAATTCATTAGACCAAAAAAATACTCACCACAGAATCTTAGAAAAATAAACAAAAAGAACAATTAACAATCTAATTGTATTTAATTTTTTTCAAAATGAAGGAAAACTAGTATACAAGGGTTTTTTTTTTTTTTAACCAGATGAAATTGGACATAAAGACATCACAGTTATTTTTATTTTTCAACTTTGATTTTAAGTTTAAGGAGTATATACTCAGGTTTGTTCTGTGGGTAAACTGTGTGTCACTGAGGTCTTGTGGCAAATGATTTCCTCACACAGGTAGTAAGCATAGTACCCAATAGGTAGTTTTTAATCTTCACTATCCTCACAGACCCTAGCCCTCAGCTAGACGCTAGTATCTCTCATTTCTCTCTTTGTGTCCATGTCTACTCAATGTTTAACTCCCACATATTAGAATGAGAATATTTGGTATTTGGTTTTTTGTTCCTGTGTTAATTCACTTATGATAATGCCCTCTATCTATATCCATGGTGCTGCAAAGGACATGATTTTATTATTTTTTATGCCTGTGTAGTATTATATGGTGTATATGTACCATCTTTCCATTCAGTCCACAGTTGATGCACATCTAGCTTGATTCCATTTCGTTGCTATTATGATGAATCTACGTATGCGTGTGTCTTTTTAGTAGAATTATTTATATTCCTTTGGGTATATACACAGTAATGAGATTGTTGGGTTGAATGGTAGTTCTAAGTTCTTTGATAAATCTGCAAACTGCTTTCCACAGGGGCTAATTTACATTCCTACCAACAATATATAAGCATTCCTTTTTCTCCACTACCTTGCCAACATCTGCTATTGTTTCACTTTTTAATAATAGCCTAGTGTGAGATGGTATCTCATTGTTATTTTGACATGCATTTCTCTGATGATTAACCATGATGAGCATTCTTTCATGTTTGTTGGCTGCTTGTATGTCTTCTTTTGAGAAGTATCTGTTCATGTCCTTCCCTGTGTGTTCATGGGGTTATTTGTCCTTTGCTTGTTGATTTAAGTTAATTATAGATTCTAAATATTAGAACTTTGTCAGATGCATAGTTTGCAAATATTTTCTCCCATTCTGTAGGTTGTTTACTCTGGTGATAGTTTCTTTTGCTGTGCAGAAAAACTTTAATTAGGTCTCATTTGTCACTTCTTGCTTTTCTTGCAACTGCTTTTGGCATCTTCATCATGTAATCTTTGCCACAGCCTATGTCCAGAACAGTATTTCCTATGTTTTCTTCTGAGAATTTTATAGTTTTAGGTTTTGTGTTTAACTCTTCAATCCATCTTTAGTTAATTTAGTATGTGGTATAAGGAAGGGCCGCAGAGTCAATTTTCTAGATGACTAGCCAGTTATCTAGCACCATTTATTGAATTTGAAGTCCTTCCTGCATTGGTTGTTATTATCGACTTTATCAAAGATCACATGGCTGTAAGTGTGTGGTCTTACTTCTGAGTTATCTATTCTGTTCCTTTGGTTTGTGTGTCTGTTTATGTACTAGTACCATGCTGTTTTGGTTGGTGTAACCTTATAGTATACTTTGAAGTCAGGTAGTGTTTTGTCTCTAGATTTGTTATTTTTGCTTAGGATTGTTTTGGCCATTTGGGCTCTTTTCTGGTTTCATATGAATTTTAGAATATTTTTTATTTTTTTATTCTGTGTAAAGTGATATTGATAGTTTAATAGGAATAGCACTGAATCTATAAATTGCTTTGGGAAGTATTGTTATTTTAACAATATTGATTCTTCCTAACCATGAGTGTGGAAAGTTTATTCATTTGTTGTGTCATCTCTGATTTCTGTCATCAGTGTTTTGTAATTATTCTTATAGACATCTTTCACCTCCCTGGTTTGCTGTAATCTTAATCATTTTTTCTTTTTGTGGCTATTGTGAATGGGATTACATTCTTGATTTGACTCTAGGCTTAGACATTATTGACTTATAGAAATTCTACTGATTTCTGCACATTAATTTTATATCCTTAAATGTTACTGATGCTGTTTACCAGTTCAAAGCAACTTTAGGCAGAAACTATGTGGTTTTCAAGGTATACAGTCATATCACCTGGGAAGATAGATGGTTTGACTTCCTCCTTTCTTGTTTGGATGCCTTTTATTTCTTTCTCTTGTCTGACTGCTCTGGCTAGGACTTCCAATACTATGTTGAGTAGGAGTAGTAAGAGAGGGCATTCTCATCTTGTTCTGGTCCTCAAGGGGAATTGTTCAAGCTTTTGCCTGTTCAGTATGATGTTGGCTGTAGGCTTTCAAGAGATGGCTTTTAGTATTTTGAGGTATGTTCTTTGATGTCTGGTCTGTTGAGTTTTTAACATGAAGAGATGTTGAATTATACTGATAGCCTTTTCTGCATTTATTAAGATCATTGTGAGTTTTTTTTAGTTCTGTTTATATAAGGAATCATATTTATTGATTTGCGTATGCTGCACTAATATCGCATTCAAAGAATCAAGCCTACTTGATTGTGGTGGATTAGCTTTTTGATGTGCTGCTAGAATCAATTTGCCAGCATTTTGTTGAAATTTTTTGTGTCTACATTCATCAGGAGTATTGGCATGAAGCTCTCTTCATTCATTGTGTTTCTGCGAGGTTGTGGTATCAGAATGATGCTGGCCTCATCGAATGATTTCCTCTT
>PVKP010026968.1:0-31837 GCA_004027715.1 Plecturocebus donacophilus
GCATTCTGATTTCGGGTGTTCTCAGCCTTTTTGCACTGGTTTCTTCCCATTTTTGTGGATTTATCCACCTGTCGTCTTTGTAATTGCCGACTTTCAGATCGGGTCTCTGAGTGGACGTCCGGCTTGTTGGTTATGAAGTTTTTTCTGTTTCTTAGTTTTCCTTCGGTGGATGCCCCTTCCCCACAGAGGTGGGCCTTCCCGGGTTCAGCTGTGCTTGCTGTGCTTCCCGGGTTCAGCTGTACTTGCTCTCAGTCCTCAGCGCTTCCAATTGCTCTTCTCCTTGTGGGGATCGGACCAGCGGAGCCCGACTAAGAGGGCACCCAGTCTGGTATACTCCACACCGAGAAGCACCGCGCTGGGGTGCTGGCAAAACAGCCGTGCCGGCCAAAAGAGTCGTGCTGGCGACCCGTGTGGCTCCTTCGCCGGGAATCTCTCAGTCTGTGGGCATCAAAAATTCATCTGCAATTGCGGCATCCACTCACTCTCTGTGCTTTCGCTGGGAGCTACAATCCTGAGCTGCTGCTATGCGGCCATCTTGGATCTCTCTGTCTTTTTATTTTTCAAATTAGGTATCTCAGATATTTGTCCAGAACAAACAGACCCAATTCACCTATCCCGCCTCCACCCATAACGGGTTTCCCACAAGCCCAGCAGACTGCAAGCCTCCAGTTCATCTCAAGGATACACTCAACATTAGCAGTGCCTTTCTGAGTTTAACCTTCTCCTCCCACCCTGCAACTCAACACTATCAGAAATAAGTTAAGCTCCTGGAGAGGCACCTGATCAGACCTCAAGGCACATGACATGGTGATAGCACATTATCAAGGGGAAGAAGCTGACCTCAAGTCACATGACATATGATAAGTACATCAAGGGGAAGAAGCTCATGGCAGATTGAAGAGTGATGCTTTGGCAGCAGACAAACAGAAAACATTGTTATAAAATGCATGGAGAAAATATACTATTAAGCTGTAATAATTCATTAAATATATAAACATCCAGCCCCATTACAGCAAATGGCCACCTCATCTGGGAGTCATGAATTGCCAGCGAAGCACTTAAAATTTAACCACAATGACCCTAAGAATAATATTTTAGTATGATAGTGGTTAGAAATCTGAAAGCTAGATAAAATTTTTGTCAGTTTAAATAGAGGTACATTCAGTGAATTATTACCTGCTCCTAACCAGTCAGAAGAAACAGAAATGGAAAACGAGAGAGCTTTAAGCCCTGAAAGGGATTGGTAAACACAGAGAACAAACCTTGAAAGTTTTCAGCCTCTAAAATTTCTGCCAATATCCTTAGTCATTACATAAAATACCACAATATGACTCACCACCACCTACACAGTAATATTCTCTGTGTCTGACAGACATGTTTTCATTCGATATATAAAAATAAGTGAGAAACACTGCAAGCAAAGGCTAATAGAAATAATTTGTTTCTTACTACCAATGGTTAAGAGTTTTACACTATTTCCTTTTTTCTCTTAATAGCAAGCAATGCAAACTATATTCAGTTTGCTAGACAAAGTCTGCAGCTAAATACATAGGCTTTTTATTCAGCTTTATTACTGTTCAACTGGAAATTCATTAAAGTGACTTTAAGTTTTAATAATCTGCACCACCAGATTATTTTCTGGTAAACAAAAATAAACTTTCTTCTAAACATGTTAGAATCATCTCCCAATATCTACCCAAATTTTCAGTATTTATAACTATAATCTAGTACAAATTCAGTTGACAAATCTTACTAAATATTCTTTTTTTTTTTTAACTTTTAAGTTCAGGGATACAAGTGCAGGTTTGTTGTATAGGTAAACTTGTGTTACAGGGGTTTGTTGTACAGACTATTTTGTCACCTAGGTATTAAACCTAGTCCCCATTAGTTATTTTTTGGTGATCCTCTCCCTCCTCCCACCCTTCACCCTCTGATAGACCTGAGTGCCTGTTGTTCCTGTCAAAGAGAATTTCTAAGCAGTGTTTTCCTAACTGAATGGAAGTACTTCATCTCTGGGGACACAGCACCAGCTGTAAAGTGACAGACAAGGAAGAAAGGCACCCTAAGGCCCTGTGGGCAACCAACCATGAAGCCAAGTTCCACACATGGCCACCTCCTTCAATAGCACCAGCACTGTTCTTGCAGGCCCAGGCCCCTCCCATGCCCTCAAGAGTCTTGTTTGTCTGCTCATCTGACACTTTAAAGCTTTACTGGGTCAAAAGACAAACTAGCACAGTAACAGTTCCCACATTGGAGCTATATATTTTACCACGTAATGTACAGGAGAGAGACTTTTAAGAAGAAAAAATATTTCTTAAACATTATCACCCTTATCCTTTTAATCTGCTACCTTTCATGCCAGCTACTTTGGTGTCTCCATAGTAACTAATGTTTTAATGAGAAGGAAGAGTAAAAGCGGATGACAGGTGGAGAGGGTACAGGCAGAGTATAAGAATCAGCCCAAACTTATCACCACTATGAGAATATTAAAATACAAACCCAACTGCTGCAGGATTCAGCAGTTATTAATTCATGCCATGCATGCATTCACTCAAATACTTATTGTGCATCTCATGTGTTATGCTACAGTAATCAGTTATGTGTCCCTTCATTCAGGCCACACACATTCATTGAGCACCTACTCTGGACCAAGCACTGCCCTAGGTCTCCAGGATCCTGAATGTGAGAAAGTCAGATATAATACCTAAACACTCTGCTCTCTGAAGGTGCATATATATAGTGAATTTAACATAAAGAGTTATTCATATGAGAAAAAACTCAAACTATTTGATTGTTGAAAAGATGGGAAAAGACTGACTTTTCCTTCTACATCCAAGAAATGCCCATCTATTCTGAAAACAATGCATATATATAATATATATAACATAAATATATATCAAATATATATACATGTCATATATATATTCCGAGTTTTCAGTTATTTGGTTTAATTTAGTTCTTGAATACTGCACTGAGTGATGAAATAAACAGCTAGCAGCTTTCGGATCCTTCCAGCAAATTCATGTAAAAAAGAAAGAATACTGCAACTTTTTTAGGAATCTGTTTTGCCAAAGCGAATAAATTCTAGCTCTTCATTCATAAGCCAGAAAATCATAACTAAAAGATATAGCTGGTCACTGAGCTCCTATTACACGCACCAAAAACAGCATGAAATTCCAGAGGAATTCTGGGAATTGAAGGTTGGGGTGGGGAGGATTCCAGACACAGTGAGTAAAAATACTCAAGGACAGTTCAGACCTGAAAAACACCATCCATATGGTATTGAGCAATTACCTCCCAAAGGCCATGTCACATGTGTTTTCCGAGAGAAAATGATGGTGACTAGATTACTCCCAGAGCATCAAGATATATTCTTATGTACAGTTAATTGCACAAACTACCAGATCCTTCTAGCCATTACTAAAACACATTTTAAAAATTACGCTTAAAAGCTTACCTAAACCACACTACTTTCAAAGATCAAATTATTTCTCTAGCCTTTTGACACCTATATTGGCTTATATGAGGACTCACACAGAATGGGAATGTCAGCATACTATATCGACTTTGTATAATTTGCACATGGTAGGTAGTATAAGGACTAAGTTAAATGGTCAGATTTTAAATTGTAGCCAAAAGCTAAGTAGGCCCATACTATTCAGGGTCTCTTTGGGGCTCATTTTAATGAAAATCATCAGGACCAAGAGGATCCATAGCCATTCTGTCAACATCATTATTAATTCAGAGATGGTTTTATAGTACAGTATTTCTATTTAAAAACAAAGAAAGTTTTCATGTTTCTTTCCTCCATTTCTTCATGCTCTCTCATTTCAGTTCCCTTGATCTAATATTAAGATATAAGAAGCATCCAGAAATAAATGGTAATTGAAAGGGTAACAAAATACTTAATATGAAGTCAATGTCCAATTTTAACAGCCTGTAGAAAAGAACACTTGGAGTGATCTTGGTAAGATAAAATACAAATTTAGAACTATAAAGAATAAAATGGTTTTATGGCTATTCCTTAAGCTTTACTGGATGTGTTTAGTGAATCAGAGGATTAGAAGGAAACTTAAGAAATCGTTTTGACCATCTTATTGTCTCCAAGCAGATGGGACCTCAACTAGTACAAAGAAATGTATAACGTCCACTGTCAACCCTAATATTTTAGGGACGAAGCAACATTTTATTCAGAAGTACAGCAGATATCAGCAAGCAAAACCACTTATGTCAAAATCAGCCTATATCATAAACCATCAGTTGTTCTCAGGGCCAAAATAATTGATCATGTCCTGGATTTGAGATCATTTTCTGTCACCTTTAAATTGACTCTATCTTGGCAGCAGTTTACATTTACTCCACAGGAATTTTAGCACTGCACACATTTAAGCCCATATCTATATTCCCACTTTTCTTTGTGATATACTGCATATCTCCATACTGTTCTGAGCATTTTCCTATGACATCAAGTTATCAAAAAATGCCACTGTCAAAGGATGATCTTCTATGTACATACGTGTGTGTGTATATATACGTATATATAGAGAGCCATATATATATATAGAGAGAGAGAGAGAGAGACAGAGAGAGAGCCCCATATATAGGGAGAGAATGGGAATGTCAGTATACTATATTGACTTTGTAAAATTTGCACATGGTAGCATAAGGACTAAGTTAAATGGTCAGATTTTAAATTGTAGCCAAAAGCTAAGTAGGCCCATACTATTCAGGGTCTCTTTGAAACTCATTATATATATATATATACTCCCAGGATGGAGTGCAGTGACCTGATCTTGGCTCACTGCAACCCTTGTCTCCCGAGGTTCAAGCAATTCTTGTGTTTCAACTTCTGGAGTAGGTGGGGTTACAGGCATGTGCCACCACATCTGGCTAATTTTATTAATAGTAAAGATGGGGTTTCACCATGTTGGCCTCGAAATCCTGGCCTTAAATTATCTACCTGCCTCAGTCTCCCCAAGTTCTGGGATTATAGGTGTGAGCCACTATGCCCAGCCAGCTACTGCACCCAGCCAATATATTTTTAATCTCTGTCAACTGATTATTTCCTTAGTAGCTAAAGAAAATTCTTTCTAAGTCTATGGGTCTGTCAAATAAAACCAACTTTTAATCTCATGGAAACAGAACAATTTTAATATCAATTGCTTCATTAGAATCTGAATTTTGGCTTCCAGACAACTGAATACTTTGACACTATTATAGACATCTATCTTTGAAGTCTTAAACAGTCTGATTTTCTCTGCGTAATTACAAAGCAATCCTTTATACTCTAATTAAGAAACAATAGATTAAAACTATGACTCTCTACATCAATTTTTTTTCCTTCTATCAGTTTAAAATGGAATGTTCCTTCTATGCAATTTTTTTCATCTTTCTTGGGGACAGGGAACTGAATTGTTCCTGTAGGTTACTTTCTATTGTTAGTCATGGTATTCACATAAAAGGCAAGTTTAAAAATAAAAAGATAAAAAATATTGAAAGTTTTCACTGATTTTGGTAACAAAGAAGTATTTTATTATTAAAGAGAGCTTAAAATAAGCCTTAGTTATAAGAGAAATTATGCTGACAGCCTGAAAAAAGGAGTAACAATTCACAAGGCTATCAGAACAAAATATGTACCCTGGTAAATCCTTAAGACTAACTTGGGTTCCTGTAGCTCCTTTCATACCAAAGTGACTTCAGAATACATGAAAAATAAAGAGATTACTGATGTAGGTTCCCAAGTGAATTCATTTGGCACAACTTACCTTGACTGTGAATTTATCTAAATCTATCATCTAAATTCTTTCATTCCTACTATCTTCATTTCTCAAATTCTATGCTGATGACTAATCCTGAGAATGTCCTCAGTACTTAATATAAGTCTCTAGTAATTTACAATTATATTTTGATAGTCCAAATCTTATCATCCTTCAATATCCACCATCACTATCTTCCCATTGGGATTCTAGTTTTCCTTTAAAATTTCCTTAGTAGTATAAAGGGTGGTTTCGTGACAAGTGATGAATTTCTCAACAAGTTTCTTTAAAATATTTTACATTTCCTGGAAGGCACAGCACTCTATTATCCTCAAACATTAGACCCATTGGCCTAATAAATGAAAGTCTAAGAACTGGATTTGAAAGAAGGCAGATTAACCAGAAAATAGTATAAAATGGAACTGGAAACATGTCAGGCTTAGAAAAACTTGGGTTCATACTGCATATTATTTTCAACTAGCTATAAATTCACAGTGATGTGGTGTATTAGAAATGAAAGTTCTCCTCTAAAACTATGAAATGGATTCCAAATACACAGTATATGTGCTGTAAGAGGTGAGACTGACAACAATACAGTAGTCAGTCTACAATACACCTTTCCTAAGCTTGTCTCTCGTAATCTCCAATCTCTCCAGCTGTTTTTATGTGTCATTTAAACTGAACTTCTTTCATTTACCTGAGCCTTCCATGTCTTCTCTCACTCTGTAGGACTAACACATGCTCTTCTCACTGTCTGCAACATTCTTTTCTTTCCTCTGTGCCTGGATGATTCCTTCTTGCTTTTCACGTCTTACATTAAATCTCACTTCCCCCAGGAAGCCTTCCAAGACCCTTCACACTAGGTTACTTAATCATAGGGGTAGGTATTAGTGAACAGCGTCCTCCGTCCTCAGTAAGATTAGAATTCAGTGAGACCTAAGCTAAGGAATCAAGCCAATGGAAATCAAAATGCCCTTTGCTCATATAAGCTGCAATGGAGAACCCAACTTTCATCTGCAGACAAGTGGGGTCTGCAGAAAATTGACGCTGAGTTATGTAGATGCTTATCCACTGTCCCACAGGGACAGCTGGACAACTGCAGAGCTCCTCAAAGAGGCTCACTCCTGTGCAAGGTATGGTACCAAGCGTCACACAACATGTGTTTTCTCAAAGCACGTTGACTGTTTACAGAGAGGGACTGAGCTGTGCATGTTCCCAAGAGGAGTAGGGAGCTGCAAGAGAGGCTGGGAATGTGATTCCAGTGAAACTCCCTCCTCATGAAAAAGGAAATGAAGCTTCTTCCCAGACAAAATGTACTGCTTGAGCAGCACTCCCACCACTTGATCACTTTGATAAGATCGCACATTTAGTTGCCTGTCTTTTCTGCTAGACCTTCAGCTCCACAACATCACCAAGGACAGGATCATGTGTCTTTTGCTCACCAGTTACCTCAGGATTGGAAGACAGGCTGCTAACATGCACACATCAAAATAATCCATCCGTCCATTAATGACTCATTCTTCTGTTCATTCCAAGGGAAATCATTTATTACTAATATTGAGATGAAAAAAGTTACTTGACTAAGGACAATTTACAGAGTTGTCATGCTTAGGACTCTTCAGATAGGTTGGCTGAGATAATTTAAGAACTTTAAAAACCCGTAGAAAAGAGTATCACTGAATCTTATTTTAATAGGTGAGTGTTAAACCTCATATAGGTTATGTTCTTTATTTTGACAAAGAGGAAGACTGGGAGAGGGGAGGAGATAGGGCTGAGAGAAAGAAAAAAGCAAAAAAGAACTGATTCTCAAAAGGTATAATATATATGGTTAGCAGAGATTAAACAGACTCTTAACTTAGGTTTTATTTGTAAATATCCCAAATAACTTAAAAATTGTTAGCAGGGAGACTTTATTTCTATTTGACAACTCACACATACACAATTCCCAGTTCTTTAGGAGCTACAGAACAGCTTTAAAAGCAGCTGGTTTATCAGTTGGTAGGGGGTGAATAAGAACAAGTGTTGGCAAAGAGGTGGAGGAACTGGAACCCTCATACATTGCTGGTGGAGATGAAAAATGGTGCAGCCACTTTGAAACAGTCTGAAAGTTTCTCAAAAGTTCAACACAAATGTTACCGTATGACCCAGTAATTCTGCTCCTACATATAACCCACAAGAATTAAAACATATCTCTATGCAAAAACTTACATATGGATATTTAGAGCAGCTTTAGTCACAGGAACAAAAAACTGGCAAGAGCCTAAATGTCCGTCGATGATGAATGGATATTAAAAAATGTGGCATATCCACATAATGGAATGTTATTAGTCAATGAAAAGGAATGAAGTACTGGTACATGTAACAGGGTGAACCTTAAGAACACTATGTGAAGTCAAAGAAGCCAGTCACAGATGACCACATACTGTATAATTCCGTTTATATGAACTGTCCAGATTAGGTGAATTCTCAGAGACACAATGAAGATTAATGTTTGTTAGGGGATGTTGGGGCTAGGGATGAATGAGGAGTGATGGTTTATGGATTTGGAGGTTACATGCTAGAGGGATTGCTAAAAGGGATTTTGGTAATGATTGTACATGTCTATTAATATATTAAAAGCCACTGAATTACACACTTTACATAGGTGAATTATGTCTTGACAAAGCTGTATTTTGTTTTTGTTTTTTTAGATAAGCAGGATGAGACTGGGAAGATGACACTAAGTCCTGGGTTTGGACTAATTCTGATTCTTCTGCCTATGGCAGGGAGCCTGCTAGAGAATGAGGTGCTCCACACTACCCACTTTCTTTAAAGATTCACATGGCTGACCTCCTATTGAGGTTTGCTTTATTATTGAGGTGAGAAGGTTGCAGTAAGCAATTCTGAAAGAAATCTACTTAGTATCACTTTTAAAAACATCAAATGAACAACTCATCAGATGAGCAAAAGAAACTAGCTTACAACAACCAGCTCTGATGAGATGCTTTCCAACAGATACAGAGGTAAGATGGCCTGCAAGTTAGGACCCATGTTGGCCTGCTCACACCAAGGCAGATTAGTTTTCAAGAAAAGGAAAAACTGAAATATTTGATTAGAGTATTGTGTCTAGAAGACACTAGAATTATCTCTCATCCTTCTTGCTGTATTAGTGTGTAGGGTGTCAAGCATCTATTAGGTCTATGAAGTGCCAGACTTTTTAAAGGTTATCTTCTTTTATCTCCATACCAACCCCGTCAGCAAGATGGTATTATCTTCATTTTATAGTTAAGGAAACAACTAAAATTCAAACAGAAATCATCTTATAGGAAGTTTTCCTAGGCTACAGAGCTGGCACTTGGAAGAACTGTTTGACTCCAGAGCCCAGGCACTGTCCACAACCACATGTGGCCTCCCTCTGCTGTACGAGAGCAGAGGCAGAATTGCTTCAGCTACTACTCAAGAGAACCTAGGGCAGAGGCTTGCAGAGGCTTTAAGCCTACCTCTCTTGACCCAGGCCACCCCTGGCAATTGGACAGATTTGTGGTCTAAGTCCCTGAAGTCAAGAGTAGACAAAAATCCATCCTTCACTCACCAGGACAGATACAAACCTCAAGATAATTTGTTTTCCAATGGTTTCAGCTTAAAGTTCTGGTTTGGCATTGGCTTTCTCACAACTAGCAGCTGTAGGCAATTCTCACACAGAATAGAGACATCAATAAGGCAGAGAGTGGAATTTTCTCCCTTATGAATACAGAAAAATAAGCTGTCTTCAAGATGCACATGAAGCTGCCACCATGTGGGCTCCTTGCTCTCATTTTGGGAGACTGACAGAATACGACTGAAAGGACTGTAGATGTGGAATGCTTTGAGGATCCCAGCTCTGCCTACCAGCTCCACTACTACTGAGAGCAGTCATTAGCTATCAGCAACACCTATGTCCTTTGGTTGACTTTTTTTCCCTTTAATCCAAACACCAACTTGAACCAGAGACTTTCAGTTTTAAAACATTTTAAGTGGGAAATAAAACCCTGCCTGTCAATGCATCATTACTGCCCTTCTTGACTGCTTTCTTGGTAGATGATTCACTGCCCCTTCCCTGGAAGACGACTATGTGTCATCTGCCTGCCATGACCTCAGGTTTGGCCATGTCACTTGCGGTGCTGATCCCTATGGAAGAATGATGCCTCCTTACCTGCAAACTCAAGTGTTGCCATATGATCTGCACTGGCCAATGAAATGTGGGCACGAGTGACATGTGTTATTTCCAAGCATAAGCTTAGCACCTATGAGTGGTTTGCCAGGTTTGTTTTTACTCTTCCACCCTGCCTGGGTATTGGACAGAAGACAGAAGGTACAGAACTAAAGCAGACTCCCAGTAGACATTTAGCACAGCAGGCATTACACCTCTGCTGCTGTAACCAATGGGGTTTTGGTATTACAGCATAACCTAGTTTAAGATGACTGAGCCTGCCATTAACATTGATCCCCCCAACTTCTCTTCTCACTTTCAACTCCTGCTGACAGCTCGCTTCCCCCAGAAAGTCTTCCCTAACCACCTTCCTCATCCCACACAACACATATTACACACACAGGCAATTTGTGATTATTCTTTTGGTGCCATCATACCTTCTTTATAATGGATCTCCTTTTGCTACCATCAGATCTTTTGAGGGGCAGGTTCTAACTTTCTATTTCAAACTTCCTTGTTAACACCTACAACAGAGTTCTTCATGCAGTGGAGATCAGAGAGGAGAGAAATTTCTTAAATACTGAAAATATTCAACAACATAAAATGCAAGCACACTGGTAGGAGTCATCTTTTCTTTTACCGACCAATTCTGGTTGGCAATAGGCCCATAGCTCCATGCAGGAGACTGGAAATCAAACATTAGCTTCATAGCCTCTCTCATACTGGCTTATCTTTCTGCTTTGTAAGTGAATTCTGGTCTCTAAGAGTTGGAGGGATACAGCCAGTTCAGATATTACCCCAGGAGAGCACTGACACAGCATATAGTACATTCTTGATCTAAGAATCATGCAAAATGAATAGTATTCTCTAGTGTCTGTTGAACAATATAAATGGTCTGTTTAGATCTAATTCCATGACAAATGAGATCATGTCCTTTACAGAAACACGGATAGAACTGGAAGCTGTTATCCTCAGCAAACTAATCAGATAACCAAACACCACATGTTCTCCCTAATAACTGGGAGCTGAACGATGAGAATACATGGAAACGGGGGGAAACAACATACACTGGGGCCTGTGGCAAGGGGTGGGGGGCATGGCGGAGCGGGGAGAGCATCAGGAAGAACAGCTAATGGATGGTGACCTTAATACCTGGGTGATGGGGATGAATGATCTGTGCAGCAAACCACCATGGCACACGTTGACCTATGTAACAAACCTGTGCATCTTGCAAATGTATCTCAGAACTTAAAAGTTGAAGGAAAAAATAAAAGAAGAACTAACTCCATTACAAAATGCCAATGGTGATCAACGCAGGATAGAGTATTTATGCAACATTTGTTAAGCATGTTTAAAGGCCAGGCACTGGGCCACTCCCACTGTGTACTGTTCTCACTGAAACATTATGTCAAACCTAGAAGGAGATGTTTCTTTCCTCCAGAAAACAGGATCAGAAAAATAACATGATTTTTTTTTTAACAATTACGCAGATAAAGTCAGAGCAGCGATTTGAATGAAGGTCTTCCTAATTCCTATGCTAGCACCTTTAAACTATGCCATAATATCCTCTAAAATACAGAATAGAAAGAAAGATCACTTGATACTTGAAAAGCTAAGCTGAATAATGTACTTACATCTCTTGATGAATGGGTCCTGCACTAGACACATCCCTCATTTCAGTATACTGGATTCTAAAATATGATTGTATCTATAAAAACGTTCCCACAACAGTTATTATTCTATCATTAGGCTAAGTAATGATGCTGTACTTAAGTAATGTCTTTCACCAAAGGATCAAAGACAGGATGGGAAATATGACTAATTTTTAAAAAATACATTGATACTATACATTGGGTGTGGAGGTAGGGGAGCATTAGGGAATCCTGATAGGTGTGAAGTAAATAAAGGAATTATTTATGCATACATGTATAGACTAAGGTTGGGATGGAGACAAATTAGGAAGAGCAACTTAAGATGCAGTATTGCCACATATTTGAAGAACTGAAGGTCTAAATACCCCCATCCACTTAAAGCACCAAACACTTGGATGTAGTAACACTACTCTCTTCTAACTCTTCCTTCTCCACAGGTTTAGTGCTGAGAGTGTAGACATAAAGGTGAACGGGGGCTATTTCACTGAAAAGGCAAAGTCCATGGCAAACCAAACCAACCCATTCACATGCTCTCCTGTTCTCCTTCCCTGGCTCCCCACCAATGCCAGAATAGAAAACTGGGACTCACCACCAGTTCACTGAACATGACATCCAGCTCCTCCACAGGGGGCATGGGCAATGCTGGCTCCATGGTCTGAAGCGCAAAGTTGCTATCGTTTCGCAGCCGATACGTGATTTCTGGGTGATCATTATTTCGGAAACAGCAAAAGATGAATGAAATACCTCGTCCACCTCTCTTTCTTGGGGCCATGGCTGAATTCTGTTCTATTTCTTGGTGTGACTAAACTCTGCAAAAAGAGGACATGACACGGTTAAGAGTGCAGGAACAGACAAAATAATTTTTAAAAGGCCAGACCAACTTGAGAAAGAGCTCTGTGTGCTGGTGACATTGAGTGTGCTCTGTAGGGCACAGAGAGAACAACACTGAGTGGATTGGAGTCCACTTGGAGAGAGAACACACACCCTTCTATTCACTTGTTGAATGTGTTTCCTGCAATAACTGCTGAGCAAACAGGACAACTCCGGTCATTTCCCCAACAACATACACTCTAATCATCCTGAGGTACTGTCTGTTCTTTGTACATCACATTCCCTTTCCTGCCGATCTAGTTTGTTCTTGTTACTCTCCTTGGAAGAATGACCTTCTCTTCCTTGCCCCCTAGCAGATCTCTTTCTTATCTTTTAAAGTCTGATTTCAATTTCTTCTTTACCTTCCCTAAATAGAATTAATAACATATATGCTATGACATGACTATCCACTCTAGCATGGTCACATTCTAAGCTCTTTATGAGTGTGTCTTCCTGTCAGACTGTGATAACTGAAGTGAGGGGAAGAGGCTGTGCATCAAGTACTTTGTGGGCCTAGTGCCCTGCACAATGCCAGGAAGAGAGGAGGCACTCAGTAAATGTTCATTGTATTAACTAATTTAAATTCACAATAAAGCCAGAGGGACTTGAGCTAGAAGGGCCAGAGATTCTCAAACTGAAAAGACTAAATGAGTTCACCAGTAAGGAAAAGAAATGGTTAAATTACACACACACACACACACACACACACACACACACACACACGCTCACCTAATAGAATATTATACACTCATTTAAAAGGACCAAGGTATTTGTTTATATCCTTTTGAATCTAAATTTTCACCACAAAAATATGTTTTAGTGATGACAGGATATGTTTTAAGTTACAACTGTATATATTGCCTTGGAAAGATTTCCAGTTGACACTGTTGAAAAAAGCAAGTCAAAGAAGAACAAAATGCATAGCATGAAGCTATATGTCTTTTTTAAAACCTCATACAAAAAGCCATACATGTACATTTATTTTCACCAAATGGTCTAGAAGGATAGAGAGCAAATTCCCAATTCTTCTCTTCTGAGAACGGAATACAATTAGAATAAGGCAAAAAAAAAAAAATGTTCTTTGCATGCTTTTTAAAAAATAGTGAACATATATTCATGTATAACTGTTGTTAAGTTTTCAATGTTTAAAAAGAGATGAGGTTAAAAAAAAAAAGGTGGGATGAGAATCAGACCTTCAATAGATGGAAGGGCAGGGTAGAAGAAACATATTTCGGTCAGGGAAGGTGGTAGAGCAAGGCTGTGAAGCCTTCCACCCAGCAGACCACTCATTCCTTCTCGCTCTTATCTTTGTCTAGTAACATCCTCCCACCCTCAAAGTACGAATTCTGAGAGTGTACCCACTGCTGCTGATAGCTGAAATTCAGTTCAACATTTCTGAAGGGCAACTTATCAAAGTCTTAAAATAGCCGCACATTTTGACCTAGTATTTCTACTTCTGAGAATGTAAGCTTAAGAAATATTCAGAGATATTATAAAAATGTTTTCACAGAAATTTCCAAAGAATTATCTATTAGAGCAAATAAGGCATAAAATAAGTGCTTGTAATGAAGGACTATACAGAAAAGGTAAAAAAATGATGGTACAATTAGATGACAGACTACCAAGCAGCCCCTTGTAAAAGGATATTTAATGACATGCAAATACCTGCATAAAATAAAGAATAGGTATACAGGGTCCCATTTTTGTAAGGAAAAATTCACATATATGAGCAGGAAAAAAGGAGAAGATAAATACAACAAAATGCAGACAGCAGTTAGTTCTGTGACAAATGTACAGATTACCTTATTTGTTTTAACAAACAAAAAGACTCTTCTGCACTTCGTAAGTTGCCATATTGAAGACATACTACTTTCATAATTAATAAAGATCTAAAAAACCCACTGATATGATTATCTGCTTATATTAGAGGGGGAATATGAGTATGCAAAAATGTTCCTATCAAAAATATCCAAGTTAGGGTAATCTACATACCAGCTTTTCAAACTATCTGTGGTAAAGGACTAGTTGTTTTCATCCAATCTGTTAGAAACTGAAAGATTTCAGCAATATCAAATTGCTATAAAAGTTAAAATGCTTAATCTCAATTCCTGTACTCAACACAGGTAGGCAGCAGCAACACTGATGTACATTAGGACATGGGAGTCATGACTTATCTCATGAACATATAACTGTTAATATTTGTCTCTGGTATGTGTTCTTGGGGCAGGAACCACACCCCACTCGGAAGCCAGGCCAGTGTCCTGCATATCTTATCCTCAGTAAACTGAAGAGAGATTATTCAGGGACTACTGACAAGATCTGTATGACCGTGGGAGACAGGGAAGTATTCCCCTGGAAGGCAGTGTTCAGGCGATTGGAAAATGAGGGTAAGAAAATAAAGTAGACTAAAATAGGCAAGGGCCAGCTCATGGAGGGTCCTGTGGCCCACATTCAGCCTTCAAATTCATTTCCAGTCATCTCTTTCAGGCAGTCTTGCTAATATGCCTAATTGGATATGGTCTGGGCCCTCTTAGCATTTTGTGACCTCCATCATGTACAGCCAACAGTTACTGTAAATCATGGTCTAGGTCTTTATCCTCTCATTGAAGAATCAACTCGGGAGGAAAAGTGTCATGGCAGATGTCATTTAGTGTTTTGCACATAGGAGTACAGCCAAAGCATTTGGGAATAAATAAACACAGAAATAGTTTTCCTTTGGCATGTTATAAATTTCACTTAAACTGAAGTTATATCACATTCTGGCTGTACTGAGGAGGGGAGGGGGGTGGGGGGGAATGTTAAGATCTAAAAATCAGTCCAAAGCATTTTTCAAGTCTTAAAAAGAAAATGCCAACGGCTCTATAAACAAAGGAATATGAAGTCCTTGGCTAGTTTCAGTAATAAGACACAGTCTACTACATTTAGGAACCTAATCGAAATCCTTTTAATTAGTGCCAAAATATTACCTTTGATAGGTTATTTGTATGTGGAAGCCTCAGTGAAACCCAAAGGCCAAGTTTTTATGCTGGCTCCTCCACGGATCCCCAAATACAAGATCCTTTATTAAACCCATCCTTAAACTCTAGATGATGGCATGTGTTGGAGATTTCCAACAAGCATTCATTTTTTTCCCCATATGTGGAGCTCCACTATTCAGAGCCTAGTCTTTTAAATACAGACCAAAACAGGAAACAAAAGGAATCATTCCACTGGACCTCTCAGAAGCACCTGCCCACCTTAACTGCTCCAGCACTTCACGAACAAGCAATTCCCAACAACTGCCGTGTATATAAGATTTAATATATATATTAGCACCCATCACTTCATTTCATCATCCCATTTCACAGGTGAGACTTAACAGGAGACTTGGGAAGAAGGGGGGCCATCAGGAAGATGGAAGTTTGAGGGGCCACACACTGGAGAGAGGTCTCTGCACTGGCCCTTAACAACTTGATTTTCCAGCCCCCATCTCCTGACACCCCAATGCTGCCCATGCCCATACACACTTGATTTGCTGGTGAAGGTAGCGATGTTTATGCAGAGAAGCCCATACACCATAAAAGTAACAACAGCTCCCCTACCCCATCATATCCATCCATTTCATGAAGTCAAATGTTTATCAAGTACAAATTATGAGCCAAACACTCCAAACACTGTGCTGGGCACTAAGGGAAGAGAGATGAAAACTAGAAAAGATTCCGGTGTGCTTTGGGGAAGGCAGGAAAAAAAATCAAGAAAACTAAATAAAACATGACTCCTGAAGTTGGTTCATGTCACAAGGGATGCAAGGAAGTGAAGGGCAATGGTGGTAGTGGTGGGAGGGCAGCTCTTTCAGACAGTATGATCAGGGAGGGCCTCTCCTGACCAAGGCATTTAAACTGAGACCTGATGGATAAAATGGGACCAGCCCTGCAAAGTGCTGAGGAAGAGGATTACGGGTAAAAGGAAGTGTGTGTGAAGACTAGGGCAGGTGAGGAGCTAGCACATTTGAGTCGCTAGGGAAGACCAATGTTGCTGAAGCCTAATGTGCCATGGCGGGTGCTAAGTCTTAGGGGTACTGGGAAGGAAGAGGTTGGAGATGGCAGGGCCCAAACCAGAACTACATGCTAGAAAGACGTCTCTGCCCTGGTCCTTGCCAATTTTATTTTCTAGCCCCCATCTTCAACACCCTAAATATGCCTCATATGCAGGCACGTGCATGCACCCATCAGACTTCGGCAATGGTGGCACCTCTCAGCCCACACATCTACAGTGTCTTCAGCTTGGGGTGTCTTCCTTCTTTATCTGACCCTCTTCCACTCACCATTCAAGACTCTGCTCAAATACTGGTGCTTTGTAGGCCTTAAGTTTCCCAGGATAGTTACGTATTTCTTTTTACACCCCTAGCATGATATACACACTTGAGTGCCTTTTTTTAAATGTCCATTTGCCACACTAGACTATGAGCTCCTCAAAGCAGGGACCAAGGTTTAGTCAATTCCTGGCATGTAGCATATTCTTAACAAATGTTTGTTGAATGCAAAAGCATAAATGCCTAAGTGAACAGATGGTCTCACCTCTGAATGTGAGAGATATGTGACCGGGTGTTCTTCCCATAGTTGTCTGCAGATCTGTTTTCAAAACCACCAAGGCATTTGGAGCCAATCAGATCATCGAGTCCTCCTTAGGCACTTGTCAAGCTTTCTGATGCTGACAGAGCCTTAAATGAATTCCATCCTCAGGATATTTGCAGCTTCCCAGCTTCCCCAGAGTGAGGAGTTTCTGGCCAAACTAGCTGGTGTTTGGTTTTTCAACTTATTCCCAAGTAAGGGCCATTGAAAAGAGATCCACTGATAAAATCTTATAGACATTTCCCTACTATCTTATATTCAGTCAATATCTTACCCAACAAAATACTCACTTAGCCATCATGATCTGCACTTCCTCAATATACCCACAGAGTGTTATGTACTGGAGACACAGATGAGGAAAACTCAGAACACCATTTGGGGAGATCACAGACTAATGGGGACATATAGCAAGGAGAGGAGTTGGTCCTTTTTCTGTCTGATGAAGAGGAAATGCATAGTTCCTGAAACCAGGGGCCTAGGTTTCCACATCTTGGACTCTTTTTAATCAGATCAGCCTGAGGAAGAGGACTAATTCCACCATGACAGCTGGGCCCTGAACCAGAACACATCTAATCTCAGCTTCTCGCATTGCTGCAAAGGAAGAAGTTACTTCTGGGACATCCAAACTGCAATCCATCTATAACATTACAGATGACTATTGCTATGCTGTGCACAAGGAAACAATTAAAAAGCTTCTTAAGATTATGGAGCAGGTGCATTTTCCTTAGCAAAGAGTAAGAAATCCAATCTATCTGTGGCCTAGCTAGAAGTCAGAGTCATTTGTACTGCTCTTTAACAGAACAAACAATACTCTCAATGTGGCAACAGTCAAAAACTGAGGCCAAATTTTAGGGAATGTGGATGATGATAATTATGATGATAAAACATTGGAGAACAACTTAGAGTCCACAAAAAAAACCCTCCCTAACACTTGCCCTTTGATAATGCCAAGTCACAATATATGTGACATGTAAAGTTTGTTTTCCACAAAGCAAGACACAATCGGTATTTAATATGTGAGTGAAATGTGAAGGTTGTCATAACAAAACAGATTTTTGCTGATGCATGGACTATTTTAATTGGTTCATCAGGACTTCTGCTACACATTTATAAGACGACTGTCCAGACTGAGGGATCTGATTGCCAAGGTTTTCTTCTAGCCAGAGGGGCTTAGGGGAAATGGCAGTCAAGATATTCTGGAGGAAGCGGGGAGGGACAATGAGATCTTGAGAGCTACCAACTTGGTTAGAAGTTGTGAGAGTTTTTAAATCCACTTGCAAAGTGCAGTGGGGACCATAATTGTTGTTCCCCACTTCTATTATATAAATCAAGATAGACAGCATTTGACATTGAATTTTCCTAAGAATTATAATCTTAACACTAAAATATAGTCATCATACTGTTACTATAAATGGTCTCTGGAATTTGTGAAACAATAGAATTCATGTCAAAAACATAAAAAGAGGGACAAGAAAACAGAAAGTTATGCCATAAGAGCAACTTTAAAGAGAACGGCTGGGGGACCCTCCACTTTAGTTGCCATACCCGTGTTTTCAGAACTGCAGTTTACCTCACATTTTGCAAATTTCCAAAGGGCCCTGATGTGTAATTTGTGTTGCAACAACACAATCATGTTAACCCACATTCTCTTATTAAGAAAAATATGAAAGGAAAAAACTGCTTTGCTTCTCTCCCTGGCTCTCTCCTCTCTAACATTCCTCATGTCTGGTTTCATTTCCCAAATACACCAGATGCCAAATACTATTTGGAGCTTTAAAACGAAAATCACGGGATATAGTCTAAAGCTTATAGGAGAAACGTGTGAAAGGGAATCATGTTTTCCCCGCAGGTTTCAACATCCTCTCTCCATCAGGAAATGGAAAGGGAGTTTCTCAGTCAGTGTGTTCAGTGGAGGGACAGCCCTGCCCACACACTTAATCCCAGAAGGACGTTCTAATAGGGCACTTACTGGACTGGCTCCTGGAACTTCACCCAGCAGTCAGTCCTCTCCACCCAGTAACTTTTCTGAGGCAAGAGGAAAACAATGAGAACATCCATGGACAGGGAAACCAATATGCAAATGTTCAAAAAAGCCATCAGCACCCTGAAAACACTTTCTAACTGTCTGCTCTCTCTGCCTCAGCATAGGCAGGGGACACAGAGTGGAAGCCAGAACTGCCACCTTCCTTTCCCACTTTCTCCCTAGATAAGGGAGGAGGGCACCCAAGGTGAAGTCTGTGCATACCCTCAGGCCAGACCAGGCCTCAACCAGCAAGTAATTAAGAGTCCTTCTCCAAGCCCTGCCAGAAACATTATGCCCAACCCCTCATGTAAAGAGCAAAGAAGAGGACCTCCAAGTTTTGATCTTAAAAACTGGCAACAACTATTCTGTGTCACATCTCAACACTTTACCATGGGTTTAGGGTCTAAATCCCTAAAGCCAATATAACAAGTTTCTTGAGTTAGGAAGTTTGTGCTGTTCACGTGACAGAAACCAGTCTGGAAGCCAAGACATCTCGTCTAGATCATCTGGGAGAGAAGCCAAACCCAAAGTGTCCTTGGAGCACCCCAAAGACATCACAGCTCACAGAGAGCTGTGCCCTCCCCCTGCTGACCTGTTCCTAGTCTGTGAGTTAAGTCAATAAACAAATGTAAGCTGAAGTCAAAAGAAATGCAAATCATTTTCTTTCTCTGGGTTCCGATCTGCCTCTAAGGGATCCACTCAGATATTGTACAAAGACAAATTTAAATTGTGGGGGCTACACAAATATAAAACACTACAACTCCACAGCCAGCTTTGTCACATCAAAGCTCTCTCATCTAAGAGGCCAAGTTTTGTTCTCTACAAAAGTACAAAAGAATGCAACTTTCCTGGATCACCTAGCAGCTCTTTCAGAAATCTGAGAGTATGGCCATCAGTCACGGAAAAGAATACTTGTGTGTTGCAACATACTGGCAATCACATGTACTCTACAAACTCTGGTCCTCTGTGATCCAAGTGCAATAACCCCTAAAGTCAGTCTTCAGAGGCAGCCACACTCACCTTTGAAAATGCCCCTCACTGCAAGGACCACGCTTTTGGTACTTAAGGCTTCAGATCTTCCCAAACAAGCAGTCAACCCTTTAGTGCCATCCACATAGAAAATGCAAATAATATCAAAAGATATTGTTTAAAAAAGAAATATATTAGGCATTTTTTAACTTCCTCAAAATTGAAATAATTCAGCCAAATTTTGAGAGATACAAAGTTAAATAGATATATACTTAATTTCAACAATTATGTTTACCACATCTTCAAGCAAAGTTTACTATGGATTACAGAAGATACTGGACATACTCTGGGCTGAGGGCTCATGATGCCATCCTCATGGTGTCACTAAGTCCCTCTCCCTGGTGAGGCCTAGATGAGGTTCCCGGGGGAAGTGACTACTGCTCCCAGTCCTCACAGCCCCAAACCAGATGCTGTTCAATCTTGTTTCTTCTCAAATATTATAATTGCATTTTATCATGGAGGCATCTTATTGCCAACGAGGTACAATTTTTATTTCTATATAGGCTTCTGTGGAGAAAAATGGCTGTTGGCATACTTGGTAAATGACAGTTTGCTGAATTGGAAATAAATTTTGCCCAGAGGACTTTATATGTTCATGTCTATACTGAAAGCAAATTTTAAAACTCACTAATTACCTTCCTCTTTTTATGTTCTCCTACTTTTATGCCAAGATTATTTTAATACAATTGCAACAGGAGAAAATGAAACATCACAAAGAACAAAGATTCTTGGTTAAAATTAGCCTCTCTCTCTGGTAACAATTAAGAAACCTCCAACATTCTCACGCAGATGCCTGTGCTTTCCAGTTAGGAAAAAACTGATAGACACAGTATCACACAGGCAGCTGCAGAATCGCAACACAGGTTCAAATAACAGCTCCACCACTTCTTTCTTGGAGTGACTTTAGGAAAGACACATCCTCTGAAACTCAGTTTTATCATCTGTAAAAATAAAGTTGTACATGTTTTTGCCTCCCCTCTGTTGTAAGTGAATTAAGATGGTTTATAATGAAAACACAATGAGACCAAAATTTCTACACAGAATGAAAGACAGAAAGTCAAGGTGGGAGAAACTTAGGGAGCCATATATGAAAAACAATCTAAGCCTAGGAAGGCTAGAGCACAACACTTTGGAGTGAGCCTCCAAGCAGCCTATGCAAAAAGGAAAATGGATAGATCGTGTAACTCTCACCCACTAATTAAAAGAAACATGTCAATTCATGTTTCATGTCAAGGAGAAGATTCCTTCTTAGCCCAGGGAGAAACTGTTCAAAGGCATAGTCTAAGGGCTAAATGAGATGCTTGTCTCCTCACACCATAGAGCACCCCAAAGTACTCAAGAAATGTTTGATGGCTTTTAAATGGACACTATAGAGGGAAGTGAGAACTACATTAAAAAGTTGGGGGAGAGGATTTATTTCTTAACCACTGTTTGGTGGAAACATGTTAACCAGATTCCTTTCTCCGACATTCCTGTGTGTATCAGCAGAGTAAATTCCTGGCATGAGACTGGTTTAATCTCTATAGGGCAGTTGTCATCACTAAATCAAGGGCTCTGCAGGTTGGTGAGTTTATCTGCAAATTGTGGGAATTTCTCTGAGGGTTTCTGGGGCAGGATGGGAAAGGGTATTTTTTAAAAAAACTTTCTTGTATATTTTAAAGAATTCAGCAGGTTTAATATTCCCATCCGACCAATTGTACAGAACTCCCACATTTGCAGGCACAACTGAGTTACTGCAAGGACACTGACATTTGCAATACTGACATAATTCCCCTTGACCTCCTCAGTCACTGATCACATCTACTTATCCTTCTACTTCTAAGTCTGAATGTATCTTCTCTGGCCAAGAATCAATGGTGAACTGATCACCAAGATAGAAAATCTACTGCAAACCCTGAAGATACAAGCACCCAGGGCTGCTGGCTTTCACGTATTTTCCTCAAAAAGATCATCCTGAATACATGTGAACACCGCCACAATTTGCCATTACAAATGTAAAAAAATATTTAGAGAGATCTAACTATATGGTGACTCCTGGGTTTAAAATTACAGTGTGGAAAGCTATTCATTAGAGCTTGAATCTCTCCACAATGCCTGCTGTTCAGAGGGGCTCATTTGGGGCAGCACATTGAGCTCTGAATCATGGCCAGCACTACACCACACCTCAGCTTTTTTTTTTTTTAAGAGGGAGTCTTGCTCTGTGGCTCAGGCTGGAGTGCAGTGGTGCGATCTTGGCTCACCGCAACCTCTGCCTCCAGGGTTCAAGAGATTCTTCCGCCTCAGTCTCCTGAGTAGCTGGGATTACAGGCATGTATCACCATGCCCAGCAAATTTTTGTATTTTTAGTAGAGACGGGGTTTCACCATGTTGGTCAGGCTGGACTCGAACTCCTGACCTAGTGATCCACCCGCTTCAGCCTCCCAAAGTGCGGGGATTACAGGTGTGAGCCACTGCACCCGGCCGGCTCCAGCTCTTCTTAATGCGTCCTACTGATGATGCGACGAGGAGAGGCCACCCAGAAACAATGACAGAGTCACATTATAAAAACTGGAACTCCTTTTGGAAGCAGCACTCTGCCATTCGTAAAAATTCTACTTACAAATTTTATATAATGAATCTTCAAAAGCGGCATATGGAAAGATGATGAAAGCTTCAACTGTATGCAAGCTGAGGTACAGAAATAAGGCAGTAGAGAGGACAGTTGCCTCTAACGCTGTCCTATTTCAGGTGCTGTGTGGCTCTAGGAGGTATTGCTACACATCTTCTCTGATGATTAAAAGGAAAGCCATTAATTTGGTACGTCAGCCTATAAAACTTCTTTCCAAAGACACAACATTAAAGACTTACAGAAATAACGCCTTGACACAGAACTTTCCCAACCTCCCTTCATGTTTAGAACTTTCATGAGCATTTAGATATACAATCCTCCAAAAATACAACAAACTTAAAGGCGGGGAAAACATAGCAGGGTGAAAGATGACTGAGGGAAGAACCTCGGCCCCACAATGGGCAATCTCACAACCTGTGGATGGGAAAGTCAACTGCACCACCTCAGTGGAAGGCAACCTGACAGTGTCTGTTATTATTTTAATGCACTGGCCCTTTGATCCACATCTTAGACTTTCTAGACTGCATGTCTGAGAATCTGACCTACAGATATATTCATACAAAGGCACCAAGATGTATCAACAAAGGGGTTCATTATGACCTTGAAATAGAAAACAGGTTTCCTGATTTGTAACAGAGAATCATGTTTCCAGTAATTTTCTCAAGTACATGCTTTAAAGTTCTATCCTTAAAGGGTAAAATGATTGGGGTCCTTATTATCAATGAATAAAAAGTTATCACACTGTTTACGGAACAAAATGAGAAATGGTGACTGAATTCACAAGGGGAAAGATGGTCTTTGACAATAAGAATGAAGTTATGATTTTTATCTAGAAATGTTATGAAATTGAGGTCTGAATGCTGACAATAGTCCTATAAGATCTCTAATTACTTCCTGGATACACTTCCCAAGTTTATGTAGTTACAACCTAATTCCCTCAAATATAGGCACTTAACATTCATTACAGACAGTTGGAAAGAAAATGAATGATTTTGAGAACAGCAAAATGATTAGCAGTACAGTGGTATCCATCCCAGTGAAACAAAACTGCCGTTATTTTGGAAGCAAATATCCATTGGAAAAGAACAATGGATTTTTCCGAAATTGTTACAAACTTCTAGAACATAAGTACACAGGGCTCCCAGGACAAGGATGCCAACGGAACATGCCTATCAAGCTTTGGGAAAATACCTAAGATGCCAGAAATTTGTTCTGATATCTGCTGTGTTAATGGGCTCATTTGGCAATTGAATTCCAAGTGACTTCCGGAATGACCTAAGAACTGGGTAAGGATGCCATTTCCAGGTACAAAGAAGCCACCCACAAGTAGAGCCTTGAATAAGTATAAAATTGAGGGATGTACTCTCAGGAAAACAAATGGTGTTTCTTTTTAATCTGCACTTTAAAACTGCCTACCCTATACAAAATAAAAATAATGCACAGACCTTGAGTATGGAGAAGAGGTAGAGGAAAGCTGTAAGACTAGCAGCCAAGAATACAAAAAGCACATGTTTTGAGTGGATAAACTGGTCACATATAAAATCCCTTTTCATTAAACAAAGCTAATCATCAACCAAAATAGAAATTATCAGCGGCCATAAGAAAGAGTGTGTTTTCTCACTGGGGATTCCTCTCCATGTGCTAAATATCCTTGGGAAATTATTTGCATAGTTAAACAAGTACTTTTGAAGCTGCAGGAGCCAAACAATAAGCAAAGAAAGATCTTTGCTGCATTTTAATTCCTGTAAGTGAATTACTACACTCTTGATTTAAGCCCGAGTCAAACAAAACAAAACGTCATTCCACAGTCATCAAAAGGGAAATGTGAAGGAAGCTGATACTACCCAACATGTCCTCTCCGCCCAACTCTGTAATTTTCTAAATAATTAGGTGTGAACACTAATTGTTTTATTGGATAATTCAAGACAACTAAATACTAAAGAGACTGCCTCTCTTGCAAAATGTTTTCTAAATGAAATAACATGGAAAGTTCTATTTTAAATTACTACTCCTACTCATTTACTAAGCTGGAATATTTGGACAGAAGTTAATATTTAGACTTCAGATTCTGAGGAATATTGTTAAACAGGCAAAAGTCATCAGTGGCTAAAGAGAGGAAGTTTTCAATATAGAACCTGGTTAAATTACTTAGGGTATATTGCATTAAAAAACCTTTTCTGATATGTTAGAGGAGTAACTTAATATTAAATTAACAGTCCAAGTTGCATAACATTGTATATGATAAATGTAAAATGGAAATACTTGTTTAAACATGCAAAGAAATTACTTAGCATGGATAAAATAAGATACCAAAACCCATTAAGAGTGGCTCCTTCTAGAGAAGGAAATGGAGACTGCTTTCATCTTAATTCCTTGTTTTTTATTTTTAACATGAGCTTGGATTACATTTTTTTCCTCCTTAATTATCAAACTGTCTCTGAAAGTTTAGAATGCTTTAGCTATTATTTGTTTGTAAACTAGTCTTTTTAAAAAATAACTTCGACTAAAGAGGTGAAAGGCTTGTACACTGAAAACTAAAATACATTTCTGAAAGTAAATTAAGAAGATACAACTAACATCCCATGTTCATAGACTGTAAGACAATATGGTTATGATGACAACGCTATCCAAAGAAATCTACAGACTGAAAGCAATCCCTATCAAAATTCCAATGGCATCTTCTGCAGAAATAGAAAAATCCATCCTAGAAGTCATATGGAATCTCAAGGATTGTGAATAGCCAAAACAATCTTGCAAAAGAAGAACAAAGCAGGAGGTCTTGTACTTTGATTTCAAAACAGTACAAAAGTACAATAATCAAAACAGTATGGTACTGGCATAAAGACAGACATAAAGACCAGTGGAATAGAACAGAGAGCCCAGAAATAAACACTCACATTTTTGATTAAATGATATTTAACAAGAGAGCCTAGGTCATTTAACAGGGAAAGGCGTCCTGTTCCCAGCAACAAATGGTGCTGGGAAGCCTGAATACCCACATGCAAAAGAATGAGGCTGGACCCTTCTTACGTCATACATAAAAATTAACTTAGAATGGATTAAAGACTTAAACATAAGACCCCAAACTATTGAACTCATAGAAGAAAATATAAAGAAAAACTTTGTAAGATTGGACTTGAAAATTATTTCTGCTAAGGAATTAAAATCTGGAACTCCTACAATCCAATAACAAAAAACCAAATAACTCAATTTAAAAATGGGCAAAGGACCTGAACAGACATTTCTCCAAAGATAACACACAGATGACCAACACGCATATAAAGACAACTCAGTATTGCTAATCGTTAGAGCAATGCAAATCAAAACCAAGATAATGTATCACCTCACACCCATTAAGATGACTACTATCAAAACAAAAAACCAGAAAATAACAAGCATTGGCAAGGATGTGGAGAAACTGGAATCCTTGTATAGTTGGGATTATGAAGTGGAACAACCATTATGGAAAACAGCACGGTGGTTTCTCAAAATATTAAAAATATAATTCTGCATGATCCAGCAATCATACTTCTGAGAATATATCCAAAAGAATTAAAAGCAGGGTTTTGAAGAGGTATTTGCATACCCCTATTTATTGCAGCATTATTTACAACAGCAGAGAGGTATAAGGAACCCAAATGTCACCAACAGATGAATAAATAAAATGTGGTATATACATACAATGTGATATTATTCAGCCTTAAAAAATGTCACATGCTACATGGGTAAATGGTGAAGACATTATGCTGAGTGAAATAAGCCAGTCACAAAAAGACAAATACAGTATGATTCCATTTATATGAGGTATCTAAAATAGTCAAATTCATAGAAAGAAAGAGAGTGGTGGTTACTGTAAGGCCGGTTGCCTGGCTGGGAGCTCGGACGCACCCCCCCCCTCCTTTTTTTCCTTTTACAAGCCCCGAGCAAGCTCAGACATGTTCGGGCATGTTCCCTTCTCCCTTGCTCGCACAGCCTGGTTTTTTCTTAAAGAGCACAGTATGAAAACAAGGTGCTGCAGTCATAGCTTCTTAATTACCAATAGCAGCTAAGCCCTAACAACCAATAGCAGCTAAGCTTTAACAACCAATAGCAGTCGAGCTTTAACAACTAATAGCAGGCAAGTAATTCCAACCAACAACAAGCCAAGTCCTAGGTCAAGGCTTGTAACTTACCCAATAGCAGTCTTGCTCTCCCACAACCAATCGAGCTGTTTCACTCCCTATAAAAACCCCCGGTCTAAAAATAGACTTTCTAAAAATAGCCCAATTCACTCCCTATAAAACCCCCTGTCTGAGAGAAGTCAGTGCAACTTCTCTGGCCCCTCCTGTCCAGACCGCAGAACCTCACCTGGGAGCCTGAATAAATTCCCTTGCATTGGATTATCTTGGTGCTGGCCTCAGTTTCTTCATTTTATCCTCGGAAACAAACCTCACAAGTGGTGCCAAAACCCGGGAGGAGTTGTAAGACCCCTCCTGGGGGAAACTGACTCCTCCACTCCACACCAAACCGGGGAGCAGCCGTTTCACCGCAAGGTAAGACTTCTGTTGCCCACTACCCCTCCCCGCTGCTTGCCTCGTCTCACGGATGCCTGCTTGCAATCGCGGCCGTGTCAGGGACTCCTTCTCGTTTCTCGCCTTGGGCCCAGGGCCCAGCCCTCGTCTCGAGGACCTGAGCGTAGAGGAGACATCCCTACATGCTTGTCTTCTCCCCGTGAGGGGTTTTTAGGGTCAGGATTTTGAGGGAGACGTCCCCACTTTCCTGAACCCTCTCGTTCTCGTTTTAGGGTCAGGATTTCGATTCCTGAATCCTTTCGTTCTCGTTTTAGGGTCAGGATTTCGATTCCTGAACCCTCTCGTTCTCGTTTTAGGGTCAGGATTTCAATTCCTGAACCCTCTCGTTCTCGGTGCTCAGTAAGCATGGCCTGGGACGCCTAGCCGCTCTTCCGACCACCCCCGCAGCAGCGATTGAGGTGTGAGTATTCAGAAGCCCCATTACCCTCCGGCTTATACTAAATTCTTTAATTCGAACTAGCCCATTTGGCATAAAGGCTCCCGTTAAATAAAAACCAAAAATACAGTCTTTCTCTGTTTTATTTCTCAGTTTCTCTTTCTCTTTGTTTCTCCCTCCCCCCTCTCTCAAAATGGCGGCCGCACCACACCCTTAAGATGGCGGCCGCTTCTCACTCTTAGCTTTCTTTCTCTCTCTCTCAACATGGCGGCTGCACCACACCCTTAAGATGGCGGCCACTTCTCGCTCTTAGCTTTCTTTCTCTGTCTCTCTTCTAAAATGGCGGCTGTGCCACACCCTTAAGATGGCGGCCGTGTCCCGCTCCTAAAACAGCTGCTTTCTACCTTTAATTCTGTCTCTCTCTCTCTCTCTTTCTAATTCTGATGTGAGTGAGTGAGTGAGTGAGTGAGTGAGTGAGTTTATGTGTAGTCCCACGGCCTAACAGCTACAGGGCTTGTGTGGGCCTCCACCCGTGGTTCCATGGGGACGTCATAGGGCATAACGGTAATTCACCTCAGAGCTGTCCTACTTGAACTTCCATCCTAAGGCGACCAAGCCCGGGGATTATACAGGTACACCTTAGCCAAGACGCCCCTGAAACATCCCTTCGGGGAGGTGGCCGGGAAGGCATCAGACTGGTCTCCCTTCTGGGGGGCACCCATCCTTTGTCTGTCAGTTTTGTCTTTATTGTACCTTTCAATTTTCAAATAGTGTCAGCTCTCTCTCTCTCTCCATTCTCTTCTCTTCAATACCCATTGCTGCCTGAAAATTTCCACAACTACCTCCTTCAGGAAAGAATACTTCTGCCTGTGGTGAGTGTAATCTCTGTTCCCATCCCTTTCTCGCCTCTGACTGCCCCACAAAAGCCAACTATGGGGAACCAGAACTCCCGTGTGGACCCCAAGTCACCATCAGGATGCCTAGTCCAGAATCTACCCAAACTAGGGCTTTCTATAAAAAGAAAAAACTGGTCTCTCTTTCCACCATAGCCTGGCCACAGTATCCTCTAGACAACCAGTCCAAGTGGCCTCCGGAGGGCACATTTGACTTTAATATTCTAACGGATTTGGATAATTATTGCAAAAAGAACAGTAAATGGCTAGAAATTCCATATGTGCTGGCTTTCTGGTATCTTCATTCCTGTCCTACTCTCTGCTCCTCTTGTACCACTGCTCAAATACTCTTAGTCAAAGAAACTTCTTCTTTGCCCTTAGGCCCTTTACCCTCTTCCTCTTCTTTCTCTGACCCTGATGTGCCAGAAGAGCTCTCCTTTCCACTGGCTCAACCCAGTCCTCCACCGCCTTATGACAAACCTCAATCCCCTTAAACTCCTCTACCTCCTACTCATCCACCTCCCGACGGCAATCTAGCCTCTCCTGTCAGTGCACACACCCGCTCGCACAGTGCTCCTAACAACGAGGCTTCCCTCCTTTGCCCCTCCGCGAGGTGGCCGGAGCAGAAGGCGTTGTCTGAGTGCACGTTCCCTTCTCCCTCTCTGATCTGTCAGCCATTGAGAAACGTCTAGGATCTTTTTCCACCAATCCTACGGCTTACACCAAGGAATTCTGTTACCTTACACAGGCATATGATTTAACTTGGCATGACGTGTTTGTAATCCTATCCTCCACCCTTACCCCAGACGAGCGTGACCAAATTTTTACAGCAGCCCGGGAACACGCTAATCAAGTACATCTAACTGACAACCAAATGCCAGTAGGTGCGGCAGCGGTTCCCGAGGCCGACCCTAACTGGGATTATCAGGACGGTCGAGATGGCCGCCGCCGCCATGACCAGATGCTACAGTGCCTCCTAGCGGGCATGCAAAGCGCAGCCCAAAAGGTAGTTAATTACGATAGGTTAAGGGAAATAACTCAGGGACCCGATGAAAACCCAGCCGCCTTCCTTGACCGCTTAACTAATGCTATGATCCTCCATACCCGGCTGGACCCAGCCTCCTTAGCAGGAGCTACAGTCCTAGCCACACATTTTATCTCCCAGTCAGCGGCTAATATAAGGAGGAAGCTTAAAAAGGCTAAGGAAGGCCCCCAGACTCCCATACAAGACCTGGTAAACATGGCATTTAAGGTTTTTAACGGCCGAGAGGATAAGGCTGAGGCCATCCGACAGGCCCACTTACGGCAGAAGTTAGGCCTCCAAACCCAAGCTCTTGTAGCAGCCCTGAGGCCAGCAGCCCCTCGAACATCCAGTGGGGGAAATCCATCGAAACCCTTCCAAAATGTCCCAAGAGCCCCGCCTGCACCGTTTCAGATGTGGTCAAGAAGGACATTGGGTCCGGGAGTGCCCCTGTCCTCGGCCACCCCCTGGACCTTGCCCAAATTGTAAACGAACAGGACACTGGAAGGTCGATTGCCCGTTCCGGACCAAAGGCTCACTCCTCGCACCTCTATGTGAGGAGCAGGCCGGTCTGCAAGACGCAGTCCCTTCGTCTGAGTTTCTTGGACTTTTAAACGACTGATGCAGCCCGGACTCGAGGACCCCCATCACCCTTGCCAAGCCCAGTGTAACGATGCAGGTAGTGGGTAAGTCCACCTCTTTCTTAGTGGACACGGGGGCTACCTACTCCATATTACCTTCCTACTCAGGGCCTAGCATACCTTCCCAGGTCTCGGTCATGGGAGTTGATGGAAGGCTTTCCTATCCTAATCAAACCCCTCCTCTAACCTGTGTCCTCGAGGGACACCCCTTTTCTCACTCCTTTTTATTATACCCTCATGCCCAGTTCCCTTGCTAGGAAGAGATATTCTCCAAACTGTAGGAGCCATTCTCCAACTCACTAATCTCACATGCTCAAATTTAAACCTCTCACATACACACCTCCTACTGTCACTCTTAACTGAGACTACGCCATGTCCTAACCCTTCACTTCAAATTCCTTTTCCCCCCGATGTAGTTAATCCCGTGGTGTGGGATACTTCCAAGCCTGTAGTGGCTAGACATCACACACCAGTTAAAATATTTCTTGAAAATCCTACTCACTTTCCCTCACGTCCTCAGTTTCCCATTTCCAAGACCCACCGTCAGGGCCTCAAGCCCATCATCGCTCAACTCCTAGCTCAGGGACTCCTTATTCCCACGAGTTCTCCTTGTAACACTCCTATATTGCCAGTCCGAAAGCCGTCTGGCAACTATCGCTTGGTTCAGGACCTACGCCTTATCAACAAGGCAGTAGTACCCCTCCACCCAGTAGTCCCCAACCCATATATCTTGTTATCCAACATTCCCTCCAATACATCTCATTTTACAGTTCTCGATCTCAAGGATGCTTTCTTTACCATCCCTCTACACCCTGAGTCTTATGTTCTCTTTGTCTTCACCTGGACTGATCCAGACACCAATCTGTCACAACAGCTTACCTGGACAGTTTTGCCCCAAGGATTCAGAGACAGTCCTCATATATTTGGGCAGGCCTTAGCAGCTGATCTCAGCTCCTGCACTCTCCAACCCAGTTTCCTCCTCCAATACGTGGACGATCTTTTACTCTGTAGCCCCTCCCTCTCCCTGTCTTAGCAGCATACTGCCACTCTCCTTAACTTCCTGGGATCAAAAGGATATCAAATATCTCCTTCCAAGGCGCAGTTGTCAGTCACTTTAATAGTTTACTTAGGCATATGTCTTACCCCTACAACCAAAAGCCTAACAACAGACCGAAAAAAGGCACTCCTCTCATTACAGCCTCCAGAAACGGCAGACCAAGTTCTCTCCTTTTTGGGGGGTTTGTAGGATTTTTCCGACATTAAATACCTAATTTCGCCTTTCTGGCTAAACCTCTGTATGTAGCAGCCAAAGATACACCTACAGGACCCCTCTCCAACCCTGGGGTAGTAAAACAGGCTTTCAAAGCCCTACAAACTGCCTTGTCCATGGCACCTCTGCTCCAATTACCAGATTTCAATCACCCCTTGCATTTGTTTACTGACGAAAAACAGGGAATTGCGGTTGGAGTCTTAACCCAGCCCCTAAGCCCAGTAAATCAGCCAGTAGACTATTTATCAAAACAACTTGACCCCACAGTCAGAGGATGGCAGCCTTGCCTATGGGCTTTGGGAGCGGCGACAGAACTCACTAAGGAATCCCTAAAACTTACCTTAGGCCA
>PVKP010026969.1:0-31836 GCA_004027715.1 Plecturocebus donacophilus
CTGGGGTATGTTGGGGGGAAATAGGGGAGGGAAAGTGGGGGGGGAGGGACAGTGGGGGGTGGGGAGTTGGGGAGAGAGAGCATGGGGAGAAATGCCAGATATAGGTGAAGAGGAGGAAGGCAACAAATCACACTGCCATGTGTGTACCTATGCAACAATATTGCATGTTCTTCAAATGTACCCCAAAACCTAAAATGCAATAAAAAATAAAAAAATTTAAAAAATTTAAAAATAACATCAATCTTGTAAATTATTAATTTAAAAAAAGTATATAAAATAATACATGATGATAAAAAGAGGCTTATTCCATAAATAAAATGTTAATTATTTTTAAACTTGTTATATAATTTACAACATTAAAAGGAAAAAGAAGAAACATCATATGATCAACAAGACAGAAAAACTTTACGAACATGTCACCACCTATTATTGGTTGAGGAAGATATAGCAATACAAGGAACTTACATTACCTGATAAAGTGTACGAAGAGCATTGAGGTACTGACAACACTGTTTCTGAGACCAAGGATGACCACTATTAATACATCCATTGTATGATAACAGAGATCTTAGAGATTGCAATAAAGCAATGTAATAAAAAGTAAAATCAAGAAATCAGAAATAAGGCAGTTTTTTTATTCTTCTAGAAATATTTACCATTTGGAATTTCACATATCCATTTACCCATACATTTCTTCAAAGTTATTTGAAATGTATTTACCCATACATTTCTTCAAAGTTATTCACTCTTTTTCAGGAATATCATAATGACTATTTCAAGAATATTAATAAAATGTTTTAAGCTTATTTAGTTTGTTAAGCACATCCACAGTAGCATAAATTTTTATTGAACTTCTTTGAGCTATATTTTTTTTCTTTGTTAGTTAAGTGTTCTTGATAAAGCTGAAATTATCAGTAGTTGATGAGTAGTTACTTTCAGTGACAGGGTTTTGTCTTTAAATGTATACTTTTGATATCAGACAGAAAAAATACTTGAACAATCTCCAAATATATTTATGAATTTTTTTTCACTTGACAATATTATAGACAGACTTAAAAATGCTTTAAGAGGATGTATTTCTTAATTTTGTTTAGGTTTGTTTTGTAGAGAAGTTTCAGGCTAAGACAAACTTGTTTTATATACTAGCTTTTTCAAATATTTCATTTAAAGCATTCTGGTGTATTTTTATGATGGAAAGATATAAGGTACTTCTTCACCATTATTGTCTTCAATTTCTATATCAGCTAAATGACTCACGGTTGAAAAAAGCAGTCAAGTCTGAATAATACTGCATTTCCTGAATATTGAAGATACTTTAGGTCATGGATAAGAACCTGGAGTTCATCTTTAGTATTGAATATGAATAAGATCTTTGAATGTGTAATCTATGAGGAGAAAGAGATAATGTTTTTAATTCAGTGATATTGGTTTCATTATGACCTGGGATTTTTAAAAATTATGTCTGGCTATATTCTAGTCAATGTTGAGTAAATTATCATATGAAGATTCAATACTGAAAAAAATGACTAAATAATTTCTAAGAGTCCTTTCAGTTCTAAGATTCCTTATTCTGGGGCTGAGTAAACTCTCTGATTGTTTCAGCTTTCTTAGGAACATCAATATCTCCCACTCCATTAATTGAATCCCTGCAAAGTTGGTCTAAAGCAACTGAAAAAATAATATACCAGTTATACCCTGACTCAGTGATTTCCACTGTTCCAATGATACAAGAGGCTTGGCAATAAAGTAATGTGATTCTTTGTGTGCCAGTTGATTGACTATTGCTATGGTCAGAAAGATCTAAACATGATGAATTGGAAATTTTTATCATAACATTTGGATATAGACTTACTACAGATGGAATATGACTTCAAATGATATGAACAAGCATCATAAAACACAGTATTTAAAATAGAGACTAGCATTTGGCAAAAATGGAAGCTGACCTTTGGAGATCATTAAGGTTTATGTTCTTAGATCTTAACAGTCTGTTGGAAGCATATGCATGCTTTTTTTACTATGTTCCTAACAAAGAATATGCTTGACTATTCTATATAGTGCTGGTAAAGCTAATAGTTCCTTAATTTGAATAACCTCCCCTTGGTTAAAGGTTATTAAAAGCAAATAAAGACAACACAGCAATAATCAGTTTTTCTTCCAGCAGTTATGTGACTATGTCTGAAGATATATTTGGTCTTCGACAAAATATGTTACTGGAAACTATTGAGTAGAGGCTAACAATTCACAGGAGTATCCCTCACAACAAAGAATGATCCTGCCACAAAAGTCAATGATTGAGAGTCTGAAAGACGCTGAAGTGACAAATGAAAGAAAAACATAGCTTGTTACTTTGTTTAGTTTACTATCTTAAATTTTTTAAGTGAACTTTTAATTAATATTGAAAGAGGAGTTTACCACAAAGCAATTATAGACAATTTTATATGGGCACAGTATTTTTATACGCATGAATAGATAACATAGAAGGAAAAGTTAGCAGAAATGAGCTTTGCATAGAGAAAGGAGGATGGCTAGATATAATTTATCAAAGAAGCAATAAAGGTCCATAAATATAAATGGGTTAGGAAATTGCTGATGACTGTTTGCCATAATGTTAAAGTTTAGTTGATAATCTTCCTCTTCTTCCACTACGTGTAATAGTAAATCCGCATGCTTGTTGGCAAATCCATATTTGTCCCTGGAATATCTCCTTCTCAAATGTTCTCTCTAAGTTTTGGGGTTTTGTTTTTGATTTTTATTTGTTTTTGTTTTAGTTATTAGCATTTAGTCCCATACATACTAAACTAATTATTAGAAAGCAAGTCTCTTTTCCTCTACATCTCTGCAGATTTTCTGATGCAGTGTCAAGGAAGAAGAACTACTTTTCTATATCCATGTTCTGTCTTTCCTAAATAAGTTAGGAACCAGTTGTTTTAAAAACTGAGTATTATTTGAACATGTAAAAATCCATACAATGAGCTGGGCGCGGTGGCTCACGCCTGTAATCCCAGCACTTTGGGAGGCCGAGGTAGGTGGATCACCTGAGATCAGGAGTTCAAGACCAGCCTGGCCAACATCATGAAACCCTGTCTCTACTAAAAATACAAAAAGATTAGCTGAGTGTGGTGGCAGACACCTGTAATCCCAGCTACTCGGGAGGCTGAGGCAGGAGAATTGCTTGAACCCAGGAGGCAGAGGTTGCAGTGAGCTGAGACTGTGGACCATTGCACTCCAGCCTAGGCAATAAGAGTGAAACTCAGACTCAAAAAAAAAAAATCTATATATTATCCATTGAATTTCTTTACCAGTAAAAAAAATTTTGAAACAGATATAATATGACATGATTCCCCAATGGTTTCTCAATAATTTTATTTTTAGATGCTGTTAAAAATCAAAATTATGAAAAACTGCAAATGTTCAAATAAATATTTTAATTTCTGAAAGAAATTACCATAATATATTTTTAAACAAAATTAGTAGGATAGTTGAGATACCAAGCAAAATATAGGCTGGGTAACGCATAATATCAGAAACATTTTTAAAATTAAATCATTCTCAGGAATAATGTAAAAGATAAGTCATGCAATAGTTACTAAGGCTCAGAGTAGCCAGTATAGAAAAATTTAGACAGGAAGAAGTCAGTGGCTTTCGGTGTAATAAGGAATAAGGAAAGCTAAGAACCTGGAGTAAACCAATAAGAAATAAGGAAAAGAAGTATGGCTGCATAGTGTGATGTTTCAATTATAACTATGTTTAGTGACATCATTTCTGAGGAAAAAATATGAATCATGATCATAGAAATCAGTGACTGAGGATAAGTGAGAAAAGAGTGACTGGAATATATGAGATCAAAATCCTTGGTGCAAAAACCAAGAGGCCGGAATATTCAATAATTATCTTTCACCATCAAATGTACCAGTGACATTGTCAGAATCTGATGTGTCACCCAAATCATCATTGTATCAAAGTATGGTTTGTTGACTAATCCAATGTTAATAAAGGGCTCAAAAACTATTGGAATAGTTTTGAATAGTGACTTCCTTGTCTGCGTAACTTCCTGCGGTGCAATTTCTATTTGACATCATAAGGCTAAGCCTGGAAGGGTATTTTCTCAGTCTGTTTGGGCTGCTATGACAAAATGCCTTATGTTGGTTATTTTATAAACAATAGAAATGTATTGCTCACAGTTCTAGACACTAGGAAGTTCAAGATCAAAATGCTAGCAGATTTGGTGTCTGGTGAGAGCTCACTCTTGATTTCATAAATTGTACCATGATGATGGATCCTCAGATGGCAGAAAAAGGCGAGGAAGCTCCCTAGAGCCTCATTTCTAAGGGCACAAATCCCGTTTATGAGAGTGGAACTGTCATGACTTAATCATTCCTCAAAGGGCCCACCCTTTAATACCATCATATTGTGTATTAGATTCTAACATATAAATTTGGGGATGGGAGGCACAGACATTCAGACTATGACCATTGCAACCATAAATTAATAGCTTAGGTAGGTTTCTTTCAGTTTAGTTAACCCTCCTTTTTTACACAATGGATATAACTGCAGAAACTGGAATAAGCATTTTTTATGGTTCTTAATAATTGGTCACAGTATTTTTTTATAATTTTTCCATCTCCTCATAGATTTTATTAGTTAAATTGTGGGGGCTGCCTCAAAATTACTCTACATATTACATCAAAATGGAAAGCATTAACTATTACATATGAGGTTTCCTAATAATGGAGAACCTGGCTTAAATTTCTTTTTATCCAGCATCACATCTGAAAAAGAATGGTGAAACCTGTTGGCATTTAATACATGTTTTGTGAGGCAGGAAAATTCTGACCACAGCTAATTCATGGATGACGAAAATCACTGGAATAGAAAACAGGTGCAGGATCACACTAAATACACTTAAGGTGATTATTTCATCTTATTGTAATCATGATGGCTAATGCTTTGTTATATCTATACAATTTCAGTAAATGGAATTGATCACCATATGGCAGAGTTAGACTTTCTGATTATAAAAGAACACAGACACACACACACACACACACACACACACACACACACACACACACACACAGACACACACAGGCCCAGGCCCACACAGTCATATTGTTGTGATTGTGGTGTCTTTGTTTAAGACACAAGTGATCCTCTAAAAGATCTACATTTGTAGCTATGTAAATATAGTTCAATACACCTGAAATTTTGAAATTGCAAACTAATTTAAGAAAAAAGATATTCTATCTTTACACATTACAAAAAGATTTACCACTGAGTGCATCTAAATAGAGGCATACCTTATTACATTTAATTGTTTTATTGACCATTAATAACTTGTCCAAAGGGAGTAACATAAACAGTTATCAGCAATTAAAGATCACAGTGAACAAAAATAAAGTTTATCCACGATATATAGGGTGTTTCAATTATAGAAATTTTACTTGCAGGTATTTTACTTCTAAGAATTTCATATACACATACATATTTGTGTGTGTTTTTGTATATATTTAACAACACAAATTAAACATGGTGTTTCTTTCTGGAAGACTTAAGGCCTTAATATTGAGATTAAAATGAAGAAAATTATTTGTGCACATTGTCATTTATTTAATACTCTGGAATAGTCATCTGTTACATGGCATTTTAACATCTGAAAAGTTTGATCTATTCTTCAAAGACAGTGGGGTCCTGTTTGGTAAGAGTATAAACATTTTCTATATTATTCATTACTGTAACACTGGAAAAGCAGATTAAATTATCTCCAGTTTTTCTTAAAATTATATATTGTAACCATTAAAAAAATCTAATGTATCTTCATATTCTCAAATTAAAATTCATGCAAATTAGGTATAAACTTAATTAAAAATTTTGAAAAGACATTTTTAAAAGATTGGTTTTTTGTATGAGTAGTTTGAAGACTCCAATAATTTATCCAATCATGAATTATCTTCTTAGTTTAAACTGTATTGTTATACTGTCTGTTTTTATTACATATTTTATTAAAATAATGTTTTAGATTAACTTTTATATTGTTAAAAAGGCGAACATATTTTGCACTTGATATGCATCCTAGTGAGTAATTCCAGGGATTAAATGAAGACCATATTTAATGTTACAGAGATGAAGTTTAAATGAAGAAAAACACATTAAACCCACAGAACACCTACTTTGTTCAGGTGCTCTCTTCTACCTCCATCAAGGTCACCTCCCACACACCTTCCCCCCATATAATATGCTTAGCATTTGGAGTTTAAGACAAGTAAGGCAAGATCGTTGAGATCAGTTTCTTTCTCAAAGAGATTAATACCCTCAATGTCCTCCACAGCCTGTCTTATCTTTGAACGTCCTATCTCAGAAAGATGTTATGAACCAGGTTTCAGAAAAGGCTGAAATAGATGTGCTTGTATCATTTAACCATAAACTGCAAATACAAAACAAACTCAATGGAGTAGTTGATAGAACTTATTTGCTTATAAGATCCAGGGTCTAGAGTCTTCTCCTTGATCCCAAAGCTTTGGGAAGGGCTGCTCTATGATACTGAGTACTCGTCAAAAAAATGATCTAATCCAGATACTATATCCAGGCATGGAACTTACCTGCTTGGTCCTTTCTGACACATTTTAATAGAGATTACCTCTTGGCCAAAGAAAAAGCAAAGCACATATTTTCTTATCACTTATTATGATATAGTAGCCGACGAGAATAAAGGAACATTCAACTTCTCAATGAACTTGGAGTTTAACATCTCCCAGTTTGGAGCCAGAGAATGTAAACCTGAGAAAATGACAAGGAATTTCTATGGGAAAAATATATTAATTATATTGACTTCATCCTCTGAGGCACATGGAAGGCATCACCTGAGAGATGTTAAGTTTGAAGTCCTGGAGCCACCACTGTCAATTACTTACCCAGAAAGGATGAGCCACCAAACAGATATTGCCCTGTTCTCCTCTGGTGAAGGAAAGTCATGAAACAGAATGAACTTAGGTATGTTAGTGTGACAACATATGCCTCAACCATCAGAGGTCAGGGAGTGTTAGGAGGTTAGCAGAGCAGTGTCCCAAATACCTTTCATCTCTGACAATACTGCAGTTAGTGAAGCAGGTGAGAGTTATTTCTAGCAGCCTTCTAAACTATTAGCTTTCAAGCCAAACTGCATAGCCCTAAATTCTACTCACAACTTTAAAGTGATTCTGAGAAAGATAGTCAAGATATATTTATAGCAAAAGTAAAATTTTTAATATTTAAATTTGCTACTATTAGCCCGCTATTTTCTCTGTCACTCCTCTAGTTAAAAATTATTATTCTTGTTTATAAATATAGAAATGGGGCTTGGAATGTTTAAAGGTACATCTCAGGCCATATAACTAGTCAATAATATTCTATGAGATCAAGTGGGATCTATTTGCCTCCAACGGCTGTACAAAACTTATTCACTCTGTTAAGTATAAAGTCATATTGCATAAAGACACATGGCAGCAGAAGAAGAAATTCAGCATAGATGGTAGATATAGGGTCTGGAAGCTTCCATTAGTGTTAGTACAGTCAGTTGTTGTGATTTAATTAATTCCTATTCTCAGAACACTTAGAAGACAAGAAAGACAAACAAAACCCTTCTGTTTCTCCAGTTGCAGCTAAGTTCTCTTTCTTCCTCTTTTTCAAATCCTCAGCCTTCATTCCAATGTTTTATCACAAACATCCTAGTTTTTATTTAGAAAATTTGAAAAATCTGAACAGGCTTACTCTTAGACCTGCATTTAGACATGCCATGATCTTTGTGTCATGGTGATTTTCACTTAAGGAAAACACATTTGTAGCAAGCCACTCTCACTTAAGAAAAAATGTATTATGTTTAATTGTAAATAATTAAGTAAAGATAAAAAGTAAACACTATCAAGATTGGCTTAAATAACCTTCACCATTACTAAGTAGTACACTTGAACTTACACTCACATTTATTAACCTGAAGGCAGTCTGCTTTCCTTTATAGGATAACTAAATGCCAAACAATTCTTTGAGAATGGGAATTAGAATGTCTGGGTATAGCACTAAAGAGGTTTTGAGACTGATACATAAAAATGTTGATGAGATTAATTCCTAAGGACCAATATTTTCTAAATGTCTTCTGCCAAAGTCATGTAAAACAAAGAGTGGTATGAAATAAAAATATACAATTTCAGAAAAATTTTTGGTAGATATAAAAGGAAGGTCCTAAATTGTGTTTAAAATCATGTCAAGTCATCTCTGTTTTTAATATAGTTAATCTGATAAACGTTTCTCCAAATTTGATAGTTATTTTATAGTAGTTTACCAATAGATTTTGAAATCGTAGTTTGGCCAATGATCTCAAAGACACCATTAAAAATAGGAAATATTTAAATATAGGCTAATCCCCAACTCACAGAAAAAATAAGTATACATTATAAATGTGTCTAGTAACTCATGTTTGAGATTTCATATACATTAGGTTTGTATTTTTTCTCTTAAACATGTTTATTAATTTCACTTAAAAATTTTCTTAAAACACAGATCCTCTAATATGGTAGGTTCCTTCAACATCATTTGTTATAGTAATGATGAAAAAAAATGAATTTCCAGCATGGGACCACTGCCTGGGTAGAGCTTGTAAATTCTCCCCATACCTGTATGGGTTTCCTCCAGGTACTCAGGTTTCCTCCCATACCCCAAAGATGTGCACATTGATGTGTCCACATGGTCTCAGTCTGAGTGAGTGTGAGTGTGCCCTGCCATGGATAGCATCTTGCTGGTGCCCACCTTGTACTCTGAGTTGCCAGGTTAGGCTCTGGCATCCCATCACCCTGAACTGGAATCAGCACGTTGGAAAATGAATAAATGGATAAATACAAATTGTCATCAAATACAAATTTGTAAAGTATAGATAATCATATAAACGTATGACAATAAACTATGTGGTAGGAACCTGCCCACTAATTGCACCATATTTGCTACTATTTGATTTTGAACAGCCTGACAGTTTTGCTGTGAAACTTTGATTCCTTAATTTAACCCACCACCGGTACAACAACCATCATTCTTTCATTCATCAAAAATTGGGTAGAGTATTATCTTACTCCCTTTTATTAACATATTTTAAATGTATATATAGCCCACATTTATTTTAATATTTAATATTAGATGTTTTTTTGACTAGAAATATGCCTGATTAACTTAATGTTTGTTTATATCTATGGTCAAAATTGTTTTATTATGGATCATTTTGCATAAAGTCACACTTTTCAAGAACTACTTACGGTATTTCTATTAAACAAATATTTGAAAACATCAACAATTTATAAAACAGAAAATACAAATAGACTTTAAAAGTTTAATATTTGTCTCTTCCAGGAAAAAAAAATAGTTTAGTGGGTGATTTCTTTATGATTTCTAGTCATTCCAAACTTCTTTCTTGAAAGAGAAATTTTATAATTCTAAATTTGATCCTAGTTAGTAAGTAGCAATGTGTAGACAGACAGAGAGAGATCTGTATAGTTTTAGAAAACTTTAAGATAATAATAGATTGTCATTGTGTTATGTTTCAAAACATTTTTAAGTACAAATTTCCTTTCAGTTGTGGGTAACACAACTGCTACTGTATGTTACTTATTCAACAACCATTTTTGAGTTAGTACGATGTGACAGTAAAATATGATGATTCTGGCTATGTTAAAAATGGTAAAATTTTATGTGCAACTAAACATGAAAATATAAGTAAAATAAAATACAAGCAATACAATAGTCAAATTTTGAATGCATTGAGGCCAACTCTTAATTAGCCATATTATTAGATAGACATCTCTAAATATATTGCCCTTTACTAGAAAACTAATAATTCTAAAAGTAAACCTGCGATATTTTTGTTCTTAAAAATAAATCTTCAGACTTTTCTTCAAAGCTGAAATACAACAAATGATAAAGGAATCACAACAATCAAATTCTGAATATAGTAAATATTTTAATATGCCTTTCAAAAATGTTTTCATTATATGAGTTCTTACTGTAGAAAAATGACAATTTAGGAAAAAAAAACTTGTTATCTGATTTTGTGCCTATTAAGCAGTAGAATCTAGCATATTTCTGAGGCCTAGAGCACAAGATCTGTGTGAGACTGGGGGATGTGGTCTCATTTGTGATAAGGAAAAGTGAGCAGGACAAGGAAGAGGAAGGAAAGTACACATAGGATATAACTTTGACTTTCAGAATAAAACACTTTGTGTAATTTATTTTACTTGATTTCTCCTTCCCTTTTTCCCATTCCAATTATCTCTCTTATTCAACTCCTATTACAGTTCTCAGCCGCTGGCAAAGTGGCTCACAAGAATGATTCCTTGGAGGGGACGCTCATGCTCATCCCCGGATTGCCCAATAGTCCCTCTAAATTTTGTGCCTTGAATTCCCAAAGCACATTGCCCTTACAATAGCAGCCGGTGACCCCAAAATGATAAGTAGAAGCAAAATGTCCCAATTGCTCATGATAACTTTACTTGCCCAAGGTCAGAACAACCCAGTTATCTGTTTAGAAGTCCCTGATGAGGAATTGTACCAATTTTCCCATTCTTGTGAATGAGTCCGAAACTCCAAATGCCTTGTGAGATCATAACTGTGAATTTGAAAATGTGAATCATCTTCCTGGCAGCAGTGTCTCTAACCTTAAATGCTAAACTGAGCATTCTTAAAACTCTAAGATAAATAATAACGTGTTTGAGTATAATTACTAAAAAAAAAAAAAGAAATGAACTGAAGGTCCTCTCGGGTTTGACCCAATTCTGTATAAATTGTAAACCCAAATAGAAGTTACTAGTAGAAGTGGATAAATAGGTAACAACCCGTTGAGGTAGGTGTAAGCATTATACTAATCAAATAAATGGATTGAACTTCTCTTATCATTCCTGTAGGCTGTCAGCTTGTCACTTAGAAAATTCCTAATAATCATGAATTTTATCCTTACCTAGCAAAAATTAGTGACTACCAAGCTGGCAATTTGCTTTATTGCTAAGGTGTTTAATCAGTGATGTTTGAAATAATTTCTCGTTCTTAGGCATAGAATTTTCATATTTGAGGACTGATATTGAAAGGTCAGCAGATGCAGAATACTAGACTTCTCTGTCCCTCTCAACCTCACCCTAGCCAAGTAGCTGATGAGCTCCTATCAATTATTATAATAGCCATCAATGTTTGTATGCTTACCATGAGACATGCATTCATTTAATTCTCCAAAATTCAGAAATTTTCTATTATTTTGCTGTTATTTTCTGGCTATGCAGATGAAGACAGTGAGGCTTAAAACTGTTGCGTATTTATCCTAAAGTCTCATTAATAACCAATAGAAACTCAGTATTTAAAATCCAGAGTTTCCTGACCTGAAGTCCCAATGTGTCTCCAGTATAAAAGCATAATTTTCTGTTTTATAATCAATGCAACCTTGTGGACAAGGTTTGGACTATAATAAAGAAGAAACTGAGGCAGAATTCGGGCCAGGGTAGAAATTTATAGGTCATTAGAAGGCCAAAATTCTGAATTATTTTAAAATTGCAATCCCTATTTATAAAACACCCACTAAGATAAGAAGATATTAGATCTGCATTAGAGTGTATACACACTAATGGAATTTGTGGAGGAAAATAAAGAGAAGGAATCAGAAACACCCAATTTGTAGCTTGTTATACACACATATATATACACACACAAGTAAATATAAACATACATACATATGTAATTTGGTATATATATGTACACATATATACTTTTAATGTAGTGCTTTGATATTGTCCTAGTGGGCTGTATAATTTGATAATAAGAAACATGGTATATAATTATTGAATTAATTCATGATTTACATTGCAATACACAGCACTCAAGCTAATCAATTTAAATAAATAAGTAAATCAATGATGGGTTTGCATATTTTAACACAGAAAATATATAAGAAATCTCTAGTTTCTATTATTTCATTTTATTCAATAAGACTTCCAAAGGTCATTATAAGTAACTGCTAAAAAGAAAACATTTTGTTTTAAATTATCATGTGTTGCTTTTTGGGAAAATAGAAGATATGCCTAACAATGTAAAATATTGCTATCCAAAACATACAGAAATATTTTTGTTAACAAATTGCTGTATCTTGATTTTGTTTTTCTCGAGACACCTACTTGATCGTGATGGATAAGCTTTTTGATGTGCTGTTGCAATCAAGTTTGCCAGTATTTTATTGAAGATTTTTGCATCTATGTTCATCATGGATACTGGCCTGAAGTTTTCTTTTCTTGTTGAGTCTCTGCTGGGTTTTGGTATCAGGATGATGTTGTTCTCATAAAGTGATTTGGGAAGGATTCCCTCTTTTTGGATTGTTTGGAATAGTTTCAGAAGGACTGGTACCAGCTCCTCTTTGTATGTCTGGTAGAATTAGGCTGTGAACCCAACTGGACCTGGGCTTTTTTGGGTGATAGGCTCTTAATTGCTGCCTCAACTTCAGCCCTTGTTATTGGTCTATTCAGGGTTTCGACTTCTTCCTGGTTTAGGCTTGGGAGGATGCAAGTATCCAGGAATTTATCCATTTCTTCCAGGTTTACTGGTTTATGTGCATAGAGTTGTTTATAGTAATCTCTGATGGTGGTTTGTATTTCTGTGGAATCTGTGGTACCAGTGCTGCACTGGAAAATAGTTGGCAGTATTTCTGAATACTCAATGGTAATATCTTTATATTTTAATGGCCTTAAGTTTATTTTTAATGTAAAAGGGCATTAATATAACAGTATGTAGCATACTATAAGATTTAAATTCATAAAAACCTATATCTCATGTCAACTGGAAACATTTGGGATGAACAGTTGTGAATTTATCTAATTTTTTTACTGTTCTTTCTATATCTTATTCTTTGAAAAGTTTCCACTCTGTGATTTGTATGCCACTGTTTGTTTATAGGTCAACATGCTATCCTAACCTTAAATTAAGGCTATATTTCTGTGGAAAAAGATGCAAATTTTAATTAAAAATTGACCTATAAAGCACCTAAAAAAAGCATTACCTTTGTAGAAAATGTGAACCTTTTTCTGAAAATCAACAACAGAGAAATGCTTCAAATCTTTCAGCATATTTCAATATACTTTACATATTTCAGTACACTTTGTTAGAAAACTATTCCTTATAAACACATCTCATTATTATTTTGAGACTTTGAAATATCATTCAGACATTTTGATTTAACAACATATAAAGGTTCATAAATGGGAAAAACTGGAGAACTGGACATTCAGTAGTCTTAGTTTAGATATATGTTTTTGGTGACCCAATGTGCTACATTGAATTAATCTGAATTTATTGCTCTGTAAGAAATCACCCCCAAATTTCTGGCTTACAAGAAAAATATTAATTTATTATCTCTCATACTGCTTGTGGCTCAAAAATTCATGCTGTCAGAGCAAAAATATTCTCGATTTATGAGACCTCAGGTGGAGGATTCAGAATCTGATGACGAGTACTAACTGTAGGCTCATTCTCTCACACTTTTGGTGGTTGCTCTTTGCTCTAGGCTAGCATCTTAGGTGGGCAGTTGGTGGGAATAATTACACATGGCTTCTCTTTGTGTCCTAGTGTTCCTTACAACATGTCAGCTAGGATCCAAGGGCAAGAACCCCAAGTCAGAGAGAGAGAGCCAGGAAGAAGCAACATTTCCTTTTCTGTTCAAGCTTTCGAAGTCAAGCCATACAACTTCTGCCCCATTCTATCTCTTTAGCAGTTACAGTTCTGCTCAGGCTCAGTGGGAAGGAACAAAGACCTCCTAACTCTTAACATGTGCTGTCAACATCACACTATAGGATCATGGAGGGTGTAATTGTTGTTTGCTTTTGGGGGGCACAAAAATTCAAAATAATCTCAATTTATTCTCTCCCACAAACCTCCAGTGTTTCTTCCCATTGTGATATCAGTTTACAGTCTAGGAACTCATCATATAAAGTTGAGATGTAAATGAATTTCCTCTGCTGCAGTTCCTGGAGTACAGCTCTTCAAGTATAGTCTTGTGCATTCTGAAGATTCATGAAAGTAAGAGAAAAGTGAATATATCCTCCATATCCAATATATAATAGTTGTGCAGAAATGGCATAATTTCCACAAACACCACAATTCAATGAGGGAGAAAACTGAAGGAACACACAAAGTCACTGATCTACAAAAATTATGGAATTCAGCTGAGCACATGATGCTTGCTGATTACTTGAGTAGAAATCAGTCTTATTTCCTGGAAATGATTGTCCACAGCTGTTTGATACACTCTGGCTTCCTGGATACCTTTTGCATATTCCATCTCCATAAGAAATGTCCAATGTTTTTAGGCTCAGTATTTTTCTCAGTCTGGTTCTGTTTGTTATTTGGAATCCAAAAGCTTCCTTATGTTTTATACTATCTCTACCTTTAATTCTGATCTTGTCATGTTTCTGTAAAAACATCATTAAAATGTTATGGCTCTGTGAACCTATGGATTATATAAACTTAAAAAAAAAAAAAACCTTCATGGGATTTCTGTGAAACTTATAGGGGTTTGTTCCATTAAGAAAAAACCCACATATACAAATTTGGGTTGAATATACTTTTCTGAACTTTGGGCTTTTTGTAAGGTTGTTGTAGGATGGCACCATTAAGGTTCTGGAGGAATTTATTTTTGTTTGAGACACCAAGTTGAAACTATCTGGGATCTTAAAAAAGGCATTTATAGCCACATCCTCAGCTTGATCTTTAGATTATACTTTCTAACAATTCCTTTGGTATGAGATTAGCTCAGAAGTCATTTTTATAATTTTAGCATCATTTACCATCTAGAGATGCTAAGGCAAAAAATCATTTTCACAGAAAACTGTAGCTCCTTTATGTTCATTCATTCATTCTTAGCTTATCTGTCTGCTTTCTCATTTTACTAAATGCATTTAGAAGAAGCAAGTGAACATGATCAACACTCAGTCAGAAAATCCCCTTAGCTATATCATCCATTTTCTTAGATTCATTTTCTTCTTTTTTTGTTATTACAGATAGTAGTTGTGTTAAATTTTCTACCACTACATAATGATATTGATAATATTCTCAACAGTCACCCAAATTTGCTAACATTTTTGCAAGGTCATTTCAACATCTACCTGCCACTTGGTCTCAAAATCACTGACCCAAATTTTAGTATTTGTGCATGTGTGGATGTTTATGTATGTGTAGGTGCATGGAAGAAACATACTCTTACCTATACAGTAATAGACAGTTAATCTTTGTTTGATCAACACATAATGAATTAACTCTAACTTTAGTTACTTAAACAGCAGTGATCTAACAATTCTTATGAAGCAGGAATACAGACAGAACATAGTAAACATTGCTTTCTTCTGCTATGCTATGCCTAATACATGCATATTTTGTTGGATTGTGCTTTGCTTTTATTGAACTTAGCAAATATTACACTTCTTATAAATTGAAGGCTAGACACAACCTTACCTCGAGCAAGTTCGTCAGTGCCATTTTTCCAGCAGCCTATGTTCACTTGCTTTGGTTCACATTTTGGTAATTTTCTCAATATAGCAAACATTTTCACTATTATTTTATTTACTATGGTGATTTGTGATCAGTGATATTTTATGTTACCTTTATAACTGTTTGAGGTTCCACAAAACAGGTCCTTATACAATGGCAAACTGAATTGATAAGTGCTGTGTGTGTGTTCTGACTGCTCCATCGACCAGTCATTCTCTCTCTCACTCTCCTCAGGCATCCTGATTCCCTGAGACAAAACGATATTGAAATTAGGCCCATTAATAACCCTACACTGGCCTTGCAGTGTTCAAGCGAAAAGAAGAGTCACTCATCTCTGACTTTAAATCAAAAGCTAGAAATGATTAAACTTAGTGAAGAGCACGTGTCAAAAGTAGAGATAGGACAAAAGCTAGGAACCTTGTGGCAGTTAGCCATCTTGTGAATTCAAAGAAAAATTCCTTAAAAAATTAGAAGTGGTACTGTAGGTGAACAGAAAAATGACAAAAAGTTAAACAGCCTGTTGCTCATATAGAGGACATTTTAGTGGTTTGCTTACAAGATCAAACCAACCACAACATTCCCTTAGGCCAAAGTCTTATCCCGAGCAAAGCCCTAACTCCTTCAATTTTTATGAAAGCTAAGGAAACTGCAGAATAAAAGTCTGAAACTACCAGAGGTTGTTGGTTCATGAGGTTAAGAAAAGAAGCCATTTCTGTAACAGAAAAATTCAAGGTGAAGCCACAAGTGCTGATGGAGAAGATGCAGCAAATTATCCCACAGATCTAGCTAACTTAAGCTAAATAAATTGATTAGATGGCTACACTATACAACAGATTTTCATGTAGATGAAACAGCCTTCTATTGGAAGGCGATCCCATCTAAGATTTTCATAGCTAGAGAAGTCAATGACTGCCTTCAAAGCTTCAAAGGACTGGGTGACTCATTCAGAGTTAATGCAGCTGGTGAATTTAAGTTAAAGCCAATTATCTTTTACCATTGTGAAAATCCTAGATTTGTGCTCTATAAATGAAACAATAAGAAAGGACAGCACACCTGTTAGCAGCATGGTTGATTGAATTTTTAAAGTAATTTCAACCTTTATTTTAGAATCAGAGGATACATATGCAGATTTGTTACATGGGTATTTTGAGTGATACTGTGGTTTGGGATACAAATGATCCTATCACCCAGATAGTGAGCATAGCACCCAACAGTTAGTTTTTTAATCTGTGTCCTACTCCCTCTCTCTCCCCTTTAATAGTCCCCAGTGTCTACTGTTGCCTTCTTTATGTACATGAGTCCCAATGTTTAGATACCACTTATCAGTGATAACATGCAGTATTTGATTTTCTGTTCCTGCACTAATTTGCTTAAGATAAAGACCTCCAGCTGCATTCAGCCTGTTGAGACCTGCTCAGAAAAAACATATCTTTCAAAATTTACTGCTCATTGACAATATATATCATCATCTAAAATTTCTGATGGAGGTTAATGTTGTTTTCGTGCCTGCTGAAATAGCATGCATTCTGCAGCCCAAAGATCAAGAAGTAATTTTGATTTCAAGTCTTATTATTTAAGAAATATATTTCATAAGGTTATGGCTCCCATATTAGGGATTTACCTGATAGGTCTGGGCAAAGCAAATCAAAAACTTTCTAGAAAGGATTCTCTCTTGTAGATGCTATTTGTGGTTCATGGGAAGGCATCGAAAGATCAACATTGACAGGAGTTTAGAAGAAATTGATTCTAGCCTTCATGGATGACTTTGAGGTGTTCAAGACTTCAGTGGGAAAAATAATGGCATATGTGTTAGAAATAACAAGAGAACTGAGATTGGAAGTAGAGCCTGAAGATGTGACTGAATTGCTATGATCTTATGAAAAAACTTTAATGGATGAGCACTTTCTCTTAAAAAATAAGTAAAGAAAATCATTTCTTGAAATGGAATCTACTCCTAATGAAAATTTTGTGAATATTGTTGAAATGAATATTGAACAAAGGATTTAGATTATTACATAACAACTTAGTTGATAAAGCAATCAGCAGGGTTTGAAAGAATTGATTCCAATTTTGAAATAAGTTCTAATATGGGCAAATGCTATCAAACAGCATCAAATGCTATGGAGAAATATTGCACAAAAAGCAGAGTAAATAAATGTGACAAATTCCATTGTTGTCTAATATTAAGATATTCCTACAGCCATTCCAATATACAGCCCAGCCACCAATCTGATCAGTTAGCCATCGATGTCAAGGCAAGACCTTCTACCAAGAAAAAGTTTATGCCTCTCTGAAGGCTCAGATGATCATAAGCATGTATTAGCAAGAAAGTATTTTTAAATTAAGGTGTATATGCATTTTTTAGATATAATTCAATTGCATACATTATAGACTACAGTATAGTGTAAACAAAATTTTATATGCAGTGGGGAACCAAAAAATTTGTGTGACTTGCTTTATTGTAATAGTCATTACTTTGAAATGATCTGAAACTGAACTCTCAATATCTAAAAAGTATGCCTCTACTTCATTTGGGAGTCTTGAAGGCTCAGGATGGGAACTGTCTGAAGACTTGTTCACTTAGAAATTTGGTGGCTGATGGGACCCACAAGGAATTAACATATGGCTTGTGATTCTTACAACATGTTGGTTGAGTTTCTGATAAGTACACTTAGAGAAACAGAAAAAGGCAGAAGCTGTATTGCCCTTTGTAATGACTTATTATCTTTTAGCATTATATATTATGCAAAATTACTTATGCCACATTTTACTGGGTGAAGCAGTTACTATGGTCTGTTAGTTTCAAGTAGGGTGAAGGACATTCCCTCACCTTTTGCCAGAAATGTGACACTATCATAATGTATGAAGAGCCTCTGTAATTGGATGTATATTCATGTGATCATCTTTGGAAAATACAGTCTACAGTATTGAGTAACATGACTTGGTTCAAAAAATACCAAGAAACAGAGGAATTCCAAAAGTATGATGAGAAACTTCTAAGAATGGAAAGTTATACAGTAAATAAAAGAAAATATCTTCAATCACACCACCAATATTTTAAAACATATTGCATTGTGAATTAACTCTATATAACAATTATATAAATGGTACTCTTTATGGTTAAAGATAAATGCATAAGATAATATGCATATTCTTAAATTAATCACAATAAAATTGTACTTTACCAAATGATTCCTAGCTACCACGCAGCGATTGGCAAATAAAATATTTGTCCATTTCAATAAAGGTATAATTTCACTGATAGAGAAGTACTATATATGCTTAAGAGTAATTGATCACAAATTGGGTCTGGCAGTGATTAGTAATAAAATTGTCAAAAATAAATTCTAAATGAGATAGTTTGATTAAAAATTATTTTGTAAGATAGCAATACAAATTATCACAATATACTTGATTATTTGACAGCAAAACTCTCCATTCTGTGTATCTGGAATCACAGGGTCACAGTTTTGGGCTTGAGACAGTAAAGGTAAAGTAAGAGTAAAAATAATGCATATCCAAGGTTTAAAGGCAGAAAGGAGCTTCATTTTCATTGCTTTTTTTCTATAATCACCAGTGTATTTCATGGTGCTTAGAGAAAAGACAATGAAATTATGGACAAAATAAAGTTCCAGAAGACAGAAATGTAAGCCACATTTTCCCAAATATTTTGGCAAAAGACCAAAAATTTTAGATAATACAATATCTGAAATTTTATATTTTTACAGAAAATGTAGGATGCAATATAATTTCCCATGATTATACATGCATATCCGAAAAGAAATCCTCCCCTCAAAGAAAACTAATGAAGAATAAAGACAACAAATTTACACTCTAGGTGAACTGCAGATAAAAAGTGTTTTTCCAGTGAGAAAGCCTCATTTTTCTTACAAGAAGTTTCAACAATACTTGTAATTTATTGCATTCCCGGCAGTTAAGATAGGTGAATGGCAGGCAGAACAAAAATCAAGTAGTCATTATCATTATCAACAGTCTCATTCAGCGGCAGCATATCAATGCCTTGTGCAAATGTTGAATGAAAACAATCCACTATTAAGTGTGGATTGATAGATAATTTAACTACCTCACAGCTTTCCTAGTGAATGACCTGGTAGAAGACATTGGAACTCAGCACAATTTCTGTCATTAGTGTCATCAGTAGCATTCCACTGCATTTGCTGCTTATGTGTCAAATATGTTCCATTGAAAGCTGTAAAAATTGTCTCTCACTGGTGCTCAATAAGTGATCAGTCAGTCACATCATGAAGGATGGACCAATGGGGTAAAGTAGACAAATGTCTGGTCTGTATAGCATGCTGTGTTCTTCCAGAGTGAGTAAAACTCTACAATAATTACCTGGGTTTGTTGTTTTCCTGAAATATTTTGAAATGTTCCACAAATGCAGTGGGATAAAATTATTTTCATGTTGCATGCCTTAGACAGTATTGTTAAAGCTGGAGGTTTAAAATATTTGTTTTCTACCTGCTGACTTGTCAAAAGGCTTCAAATATCTTTTACTAATTTTCCAACCGTCCGTGTGAGAGTGTAAATGAGACCTATGAGTTAGTGGAGTTGGCATGAGACCTGCTGCATACTATCGTATAGGTGGTTATTTCAAAGTCCAGCATTAATAAACATTCTACTCTATTTCCTACTAATGATAGTTCTTTAACCTTCACAGCAGGCCTCAGGAATGAAAAAGAAAAATTCAGTATTTCTGACTTTGAGTTTGAAAAGAGGAGATTAAAATTTGAAGCTAAATTCTGTGTGGGCAAATTTATATTTAAGTGGCAGTAAAATACCACTTTTAAAAAGATTTTCTTGCTGTTATTTTTTTCCCTCTTCTTATTATCATTCTCCCCATGTTCTTACACATACTGAAGGTATAATACATGGAGATGTGAGCCATTTGAGATTAACATCAGCAAAGAGACAAAAGCTCTCAACAGTTCGTCATCCTTACTCTACTCTCATGAAAATACAAAGGAGACAAAGTCAGGAATCTTGCTCAAGATATTATAAAACTGATTGAACACAGTGGGTTCTAATTAATCTTCTATATTTTAGCATTTTTGTCAAAATAAGTTAACTTCCTATTTTTATATTTTTGGAGGAATATTTGGAATTAAATTTTGTGGAAAGCAACCTTAATCAATGTTGCCATGTGTGCTATGTTATCTAGATAAAAGAATGTATAACAACGAGACACTGATATTTCCTGATGACTATACGGATAAGTCATCAGTTCAACTGAATCAATAATTTCATCATGTGTGGGGAATACTTGAAAGCAAACAGTGTGAAATGCCTTAACACCAATTGAATACAAAGGAGAATTCTTGTGTAGCATTTATATAATGTTACAAACAAAAACTAAATTAAGGCACTCTTCCCCTCCCTTTCAAAGTTATATAAAGCAAAACAACTCCCTTAATGAAATATTAAAGTTAACTGATCTAAGCATATGAAAATTAAAGTCGTTACAACAGTAGTATTACCTGTTTCTCTTAGTGCCACTTTGCTCAAGTATATTATGTATGATTGTTTTCCCCTGATGAGTGAGAGCTTCACTCTGGGAACTATTCCATGGCTTTCACAGAATTGTGGGTAATAGCTTAGTGTTAACTAGCTCACTAACTGTAAATTTAAAAATCTAGTATATCATCTTCTTTCAGTTTGAAACATTCATCAATGTGGTTCCTAAAATCTTGTTGAAGATAAACATTTTGCCATATTATGTAAATAAACTTAGATTTTCTAAAATTTATGTCCAAGCACTGGATTTCAGAGCTACATAGAAAGATTTTGTTGGAATATGTGGTAGGCAGAATAATGTGTCCTTCTGAAGGATGTCCACATACCAATTTTCCAAAATTGTGAATATGTTACTTTATATAGCAAAAGGGATTTGGCAGATCTAATTAAGAATTTTTACATGGAAACATTATTCTGGATTGTCCAGGTGGGAAGAATATAACCACAATGGTTTTTAAAAGAGGCACACAAGAGAGTCAGAGGAGAAAATGTGAGGATAGAAGCAAAGGTCAACAGTTATGTCCATGAACACATGCACTCAGTGTCTAGAACATGAAAAAGGCAGTCTTGCCAACACCTTGATTTTAACCTTGTAAGTACTGTTCCAGGCTTCTCAACAACAGAACTGTAAGAGGATTAATTTTTTTTTATTCTAAGCCATGCCATTTGCAGCAATAGGAAACAAATACAGGATACAAAAAATATGGATAAAGCAGAAGTAGGTGATAATTTATTTACATAATTTTTAACATTTTTTTTAACTTAAAAAAACAAGTTTTTAAAGTTAAAAATTTAACTAAAAAAGTGTACATGTGCAGGTTTGTTACATAGGTAAATTGCATGTCACGGGGGTTTGGTGTACAGATTATTTCATCACTCATAGTAAGTGGTAAGCATAGTAACCTATAAGTAGTTTTTTTAGTCTTCATCATCCTCTCTCCCTCCATCCACAAGTACGCCCTGGTGTCTGATGTTCCCTTCTTTGTATCCGCATGTACTCAGTGTTTAGCTCCCACTTATAAGTAAGAAAATGTGGTATTTGCTTTTCTGTTGCTGTGTTAGTTTGTTTAGGATAATGGTCTCAGGCTCCATTCATGTTATTATAAAGGATGTGAGCTCATTCCTTTTTATGTCTGCATAGTATTCCATGCTGTATATGTACCCCATTTTCTTTATCCAGACTACCATGGACAGGCATTTAGGTTGATCATATATTTGCAGTTGTGAATAGTGCTGCAATAAATATACATGTGCATATGTCTTTAGGGTAGAACAATTTGTATTTCTTTGGGTATATACCTATTAATGGGATTGCTGGGTTGAGTGGCAATTCTGTTTTAAGTTCTTTGAGAAATTGTCAAACTGCTTTCCACAATGGCTAGATTAATTTACATTTCCACCAGCAGTGTTACAAGCATTCCCTTTTCTCTGTAACCTCACCAGCATCTGAATTTTTTAACTTTTTAAAATATAGTCATTCTAACTGGTGTGAGAGGGTATCTCATTGTGGTTTTAGTTTGCATTTATCTAATGCTTAGCTATGTTGAGCATTTTTCCATGTTTCTTGGCCTCATGTTTTTCTTCTTTAGGAAGGTATCTGTTCATGTCCTTTACTCACCTTTTAGTAAGGTTGTTTGTTTTTTGCTTGTTGATTTGTTTAAGTTTCCTATAGAGTCAGGATATAAGACTTTTATCAGATGCATAGTTTGCAAATATATTCTCCTGTCTTGTAGGTTGTCAATTTTTTCCAAGCTTGTCCAACCCTTGGTCCACAGGCCTCATGTGGCCCAGGACAGCTTTGAATTAATCAATTACAAATTCATAAACATTCTAAAACATTATGAGATTTATAAACAGACCACTTTTTTTTTATATCTTATCAGCTATCATTAGTGTTAGTGTATTTTACATGAAATAAGACAATTCTTCTAATGTGGCCCAGGGAAGCAAAATGATTGGACACCCCTAGATCATTCTGTTGATAGCTTCTTTTCCTGTGCAGAAGCTCTTCAGTTGAATTGGGTCCTATATGTCAATTTTTGTTTTGTTGCAATTTATTTGGGCATCTTCATCATAAAATCTTTGCCAGGTCCTATGTCCAGAATAGTATTTCCTAGGTTATTAACGCTCCAGGGTTTTCCAGGGATAGATTTAGAGTTTACAGTTTTTAATACATCTTGAGTTTATTTTTTTGTATATAGTGTAATAAAGGGGTCCAGTTTCAATGAACAGCCCGTTATCCATTTATTGAATACCATTTATTGAATAGACAATTTTTTCCCTATTGCTTGTTTTTATCAACTTTGTTGAAGATCTGATGGTTGCAGGTATGTAGCATTATTTTTGGGCTCTCTATTGTGTTCTATTGGTAAATGTGTCTATTTTTGTACCAGTGTCATGCTGTAGTTACCTGGCTACTGTATTTCTGAAGCATAGTTTGAAGTCAGGTAAAGTTATGCCCCCAATTTTGTTAGTGCCTTTGCTATTTGAGCTCTTTTTTTGTTCTTATTCATTTTAAAATAGTTATATATGTATATATATAATTCTGTGAAGATTGTTATTGGTAGTTTGATAGGAATAGTATTGGATCTGTAAGTTGCTTTGAGCATAATGGCCATTTTCCCAATGTTTATTCTTCCTGCCCATGAGCATGGGATGTTTTCCCGTTTGTGTCGTCTCTGATTCATTTGAACAATATTTTGTCATTCTCATTGTAGAGATCTTTCACCTGCCTGGTTAGTTGTATTCCTAGATATTTTATACTTTTCATGGCTATTGTAAATTTGATTGTATTCTTGATCTGGCTCACAGCTTAGATGATGTTGGTATATAGGAATGTTACTGATTTTTGTACATTGATTTTGTATACTAAAACTTTCCTGAAGTAGTTTATGAGATCAAGGAGCTTTTGGGTAAAATCAGTGAGGTTTTCTAGGTAGTTACCTATTTTTTGATCTGCCTTCTCCTCTAAATGATTATTCTAATGCTGTAAAAAATTGGAAAAATCAAGTTTTATATTATGAAAGTGATAGAAAATGCCTTTCTATAATATTGCCTTTCTATAATATTGCTTTACTGTTGGACATATTCAGTATTTGTTGTTTCCTACACCGTCAAGCTATCTCATGGAGATATTCAAAATTATAGCACTTACTATTTCTGCCCACATTTTTTTTCCCTCACATAAGCCACACTGGCTTCTGTCCATGGCACTCTGCTATCATGTATCTACTTACCTTCTCTAGAGCTCTGAATTAAAATCCTCTTTCTCTTCTTACAAATATTTTCTACTCTGGATTCTGTGACTCTGGATGTTTCTGATTCTGCAATGACCTATCACCAGGTTTACCACATTTCCATAGCTGATGTAACTTCCTTTGGTCAAATTTAAGTTTGGGCATTTTTAAAGGTTCTGTTTGCAAACAAGCTTTCTTTTTATTCTATACCAGAGGTTTCCAATTTTTGTTTTTAGTCTTGTTGAGCATTTTTTTTTAGTGTTTATGTATGAATATAATATAATGTAGACCACTAATATGTATAATATATAATTATTTAATATATATCTGTTTTGAAAAATTTAACAATATAAACACAGATTGAACATTGAAACTTTCTTGGTATTGGTTTTAACTTCTCAACCACTTACTATCTTCACAAGAAACCACAAAACCATTTTCCATAGATTTATGTATATATTTTTCATGGTTCCATTTCCATTCTTTTTTCTATATTAATGGACTCACATACAATTCTGCCATTTGCTCAGGTGTCCCAACAAAAGCTCAAATTCAATATACAAAAAATATAATAATTTATTTTCCTACCTGCTTCTGAATCCCTTACTCATTAAAGTCACCATGTACTAATTTATCAAATTTCAAAATCTCAGAATTATTATTTTTCTCATGCATATTCATATTTAGCAAGTTAAATTAGTCCTTCAAAATGATTCACTGTTTTACTTCCTCCTCTTTGATTTTTTTTAACTTAAGCTGTTTTTTAACTGCTCTCTAACTTGAGTACTTTTCAAATTTTTACCTCTAATTTCTTTACTTCCTTCCAATTTATCAGATTCTAAAGGCCAAAGCTTTCTCCCAAGACACATATTTGATCATTCTTTCCTATTCAAAACCACAAGTGGCTCTTATTTTCACACAACATATTGTGAGTTTTTCAGTAGTGTATTCAAAGCCCTTTATAATCTCACCTTAAACAAAGTTTCCAGTGACTGCAATGGCCCTCTTAGAAATATTGTAATGCACAACATATTATTCTTTATCCAAACGTTGTTCTTTCTGTACCTGATGTCGACTACAAACTGGTTTAGACAACAGCCTTATAGAGACTGCTTAACCAACTCTCAGAATTGTGCCAGCCAATTCTTGATAATAAATCTGTACCCACATACATACAAACATGCATACACACACCACACAAATACACACACACTCTTCCACAGATTTTATTTTTCTAGCTGTACCTTGATGGATAAACTTTGAAAGCTGAAGCCTTTTATCCAATGTGCCAAATATTTTTATTCAAAATTTCCTACGGATTTTGAACAAAATGCAACCAAAATTTAAATATATATTTTACAGGAGTTTAGATCATCCCAAAACATATGGGTATAATTACAAAATGTTTTTGAAAAACAGGCTTATTTCTAAAATCTAATTAATGATAAATAGTGCTTCAATAAACATACATGTGCATGTGTCCTTATAGTAGAATGATTTATAATTCTTTGGTTATATACCTGGTAATGGGATTGCTGGGTTAAATGGTATTTCTGGTTCTAGATCCTTGAGGAATCACCACACTGTCTTCCATAACGGTTGAACTAATTTACACAGTAAACATTGTTAAAGTGTTCCTACTTCTCCACAGCCTTGCCAGCATCTGTTGTTTCCTGACTTTTTAATATTTGCCATTCTAACTGGCCTGAGATGGTATCTCATTGTGGTTTTGATTTGCATTTCTCTAATGACCAGTGATGATGAGCTTTTCTTCACACGTTTGTTGGTCATGTAAATGTCATCTTTTAAGAAGCATCTGTGCATACCTTTTGTCCACTTTTTGATGGGATTGTTTGTTTGTTTGTTTTTTCTTGCAAATTTGTTTAAGTTCTCTATAGATTCTGGATATTAGAACTTTGTCAGATGGGCAGAAATTTTCTCCCGTTCTGTAGGTTGCCTTTCAACTCTGATAATAGTTTCTTTTGCTGTGCAGCAGCTCTTTAGTTTGGTTATATCTTATTTGTCAATTTTGGCTTTTGTTTCAATTGCTTTTGGTGTTTAGTCATAAAGTATTTGCCCATTCCTATGTCCTGAATGGTATGTCCTAGGTTTTCTTCTAGGGTTTTTATGGTTTTGGGGTTTACATTTAAGTCTGTAATCCATCTTGAGTTAATTTATGTATAACATGTAAGGAAGGGGTCCAGTTTCTGTTTTCTGCATTTGGCTGGCCAGTTTCTCCACCATTTATTATATTAAAAAATCTTTTCCCCATTGCTTACCATTGTCAGGTTTGTCAATGATCAACCCAAAATTACCTAAACTAATACATATTATAATAAAACCGTAGGTAGCCTCAGATAGAGCATCTTAAAAGCAGCATGCAAAAAGTGACTCATTATATAAGGTGATTCTCAGTAAGCATATTACCTAACTTCTCAGCAGAAAACTTGGAGGCTAGAAGACAGTGAAATTATAAATTTCAATAACTGGGGGAAAGAATCCTATTAAATTAGTATTTAATATCTAATAAATATGTCCTTTAAATGAAAAAGAGGCAGACAACAGCAAGATGATGGAACAGGAGGTTCCAGTTTCCCAGAGAAACACTAATTCTAACAACCATCCACAGATCTAAATGTCTGTATAGGAGCCCAGGGGTTTAGGTGAGTGGTTCTAGCACATAAATGTAACCAGAAATCCAAGAATAAATACATTGAAGAGGGTAAGAAAAGGAGTTTTGTCTTACCTGTTAAAATTTTTTGTAGAGATGGGGTATCACTTTATTGCCCAGCCTGGTCTTATATCTTGGCCTCAAGCAGTCCTTTCATCTTGTCCTCCCAAAGCCTTGGGATTATAGGCATGAGCCACCATGCCCAGCCTGGTGTCTTATTTGTCTGACAGGTTTCTTCTTTCTTTTTGTTTTTTTTATTCCCTCTGACTAAATAATTACAAATTATTCATTTTCATGTTTGCTGACTCTTTCTTCTGCTTAATTGAATCTGCTTTTGAATCTCTTTATTTAATTTTTTATTGCAACCATTGTATTCTTCAGCTTTAATATTTGTTTTGTTACTTTGTATGGTTTCTATACCTTTGGCAATCTTTTCCTTTTTTATTGTACTGTTTTCTTAATGTTGTTTGGTTGAGTTCTCTTTTAGTTCACTATGTTTCTTTAAGACAATTATTTTAAATTTATCTTGTCACTTACATATCTTCATTTTTGAGAGGTCATCCATTGTAGCTTTATTTTGTTCGCTTGGTGGTTTTATGTTTAGTTGATTTGTGTGTGTTTCTTAAAGACCTGAATTTCTGTCTTAAAATGTGAAAAAGCAGTTTTATTCTCTGATGTTTGCTGACTATATTTGGGAGAGAATGACTTACCCCAATTAACCCAACCAGAGATTGTGGAGGTCTTTCATGCAATTGCTGAATGTCCTCACTCTGCTCCTCCAGTTCCCTCTTGGTGGGCAAGTCAGGATTATGTGTCTTTTCTTGATCTTGAAAAACTAGTTCAAATACTGGGAATTTCCCATTTATTTTCTTCAGGGGCAATTTTCTTAATAGCTCATAGTTGTTCATCTTCTTACAATCCAGCAGAATAGAGACAGTTGCTGATGCACATGTTCTGTCTGTGGAGGAGCACACATACTTTCTGTAGGAGAGGATAAGGTGGTGACAGCTATGAGGGGAAGTGGAGACCTGGGAGGGCTGGTTGCAGGGGAGGATGAGGTGATGACAGCTCTGAGGAGAAGTGGAGAGCTGGGGCTGCTGGTTGGCTGATTGTTGGTTCTGCAGGTGAAGTGTATCACAGAGTTAATGGGTAGGTCTCCTGGTGGAGTCTATGGCCAAGTGGTTGTTGATATCTGTGTGGTGGTTGCTATGACCTCTCACCATTTTCTCTGCTTCTAGCTGCCTCTAAACTATTCAGCCATGAATATTCCCTCAGTATTCTTGGTTGGGCAAGACAGAAGGTAATCTTTTGGACAACATTCCATAAGGCTAGGGAAGCTAGGTACTCATTTTGATCTTTTTTTATCTTTGGGAAAAATCAGAAGTCTTTTTCCATGAGACTTCTCTTGGCACTGAGTTGTCACGTCTTAAATAAAATTACATATGTTAGGATACTCCTTTGATAAAAAGCAAATATTTTATAAATAAATAACATTAAGAATAAAAAAGGTCCCATAGCCCCTGTGTCCTTCAGCAGCCAATCTTGCAGGGGAAGGCACATTCATGTTGCCTGGTGCCTGGTCTCTGTTTCTCTCTCACACTGGGGTTTTTTGTTTGTTTGTTTGTTTTTTAATGCCTTGAGGCTCACATACTGTGATTGGTAAGCAACCTTTGCAAGTTATAAGGAAACAGAACCAGTTAAACAAGTGATATGATCAGGATCTCATACTTCACCTGAATGTTCAAGGTAAGATGCTTAAAGACATCAGTTGTGTGAAATAGAAAGTCCCATGATAAACTTCCATCCACTTAATAACCTTCTCCCATATGTTTATCATCTATTCCCATAGGTTTATCATCTATCAATGGGATTCATCATGATTTTCTAAAAATTCCTAGTGAAGATTTCTAGTTTCCTGCCCAAAACCAATTCCCAATTTCTTCTTTAATAACAGAGCTCTAATTTTATTCAGGTAGCAATGTAAAGAGCTTTCAAAAAGTGTTTCTAGCATAACTTACAGGTTGATTTGGCCATGTTAAAATTAAAAAAAAAAAAAGTCAACGTATTTTAAAAACAGGTATTATATAGGAATCTTGGAAATGCTCCTTAGAAAGGTGGTAGAGAGTTCACCCATACATATTTTTACCCTCCCCATGATTATTTTTTGCTTTCCTGATTAGAGTCTAGAAATATCAAGGCAATTTTGAGAATAGAAACCCGGACTAGGGAGGCTGAAGCATAAACAGAGTAGGACATTTGCCCATGGTAAGCAAGGAGCTATTATACCAAATCTGAAATGCCTATCCTGGACTTTTTATTTTTCATAAGAAAAAGTTAGTATATTTTATGTTCTTTTTTTTTTTCAGATTGTTGTTACTAGACATTAAATGCAATTCCTATAAGGTGCAGTAACTTTTTATTAGAAAATCAACCTTAATTTAGAATATATATATATTTTTAAAATCAGAAACCATTTTCTCCCTTTCTAAAATGGATTTTCTCTGATTACTTACCTGCACACACATTTTGAAATTATTTGAGGCCCTGCTGGAATATTTTATGAAATACAAAGATGCCTTATCTACTCGAAGCCACATTTATGATCACTTTCTCTGATTAGCTATTTTCAACTTACAGCACTTATTACTGTAAATTGATGATTTGTGTGTGTGAGAATTTAGAGTATGTAAATAGTTATCCAGTTTGTATAGCTAAACATAACATATATCAATTTACATCATCCATACATGCACAAGATATTCAAACTCAAAATTATTATTATTATGAGACAGAGTCTCACTCTGTCACCAAGCTGGAGTGCAGTGGCAAGATCTTGGCTCACTACAGCCTCTGCCTCCCAGGTTCAAGCAATTCTCCTGCCTCAGTCTCCTAAGTAGCCGGGACCAGGGTGGCTACTTTTCTGTATTTTTGTAGAGACAGGGTTTCACCATGTTGGACAGGTGGTTTTGAACTCCTAGGCTTAAGTGATCTGCTCACCTCAGCCTCCCAAAGTGCTGATATTACTGGTGTGACCCACCATGCCCAGCCTAAATTATTTCTTTAATACTTTAATGTCAAAAATGTTACCTAGAGAAGCACCCTTAGAGTGTCACCAATGTTATATAGATAATAAATATATATATTATATACATAATAAATGTATACAACTTATTCTATATGGCAAAGTCAATAAAATGAAAAATTGCATTACTCATCAATAGGAATATATAATAAATATGTATTCTATACATAATACAAATACAAATGTATTTATACATTATGTATTCTATATATGATACATTTATTATGTATAGAATATATATTTATTATATATATAACATTGCCTTATACATAGCCCATTATAAATACTTCCCTGAAAAGAATCAAAATTTGGGTGAAAATCATGAAATAATAATATCTAATCATACCTTATTCATTTCCAATCATTCCTAAATTTGAACCAAACAAATTTACAATGGTAATTAACTACCTACACTGTTTATCTGGTTAACCTCCTCAATTTAAAAATGACATTTAATCAAGGGAAGATGTGAAAGAAAAATAACATTTGAATATATTTCCTTCCAGTGTTCATTATCTTGTATAATAAAGTACTGAGGAAAATGTATAGGTGAATTAATTTACCCACGATTTTCCAGGATCTAGCTGACAAACATTTCCACTTGAAATTTATCTAATGATCTTGGGAGAGAGATCCAAGATGGCTGATCACTAGCAGCTCAGGATCACAGCTCCCAGTGAAAGCGCAGAGAGCCAGTGGACGCCACACTTACCAATAAATTTTTGCTGCCCACGGACCAGGACATTCCCAGCAGAGGAGCCCCACAGGTCGCCAGCATGACCCTTTTGGCTGGAACGGCTTTTTTGTCGGCGCCTCTGCTCGGCGGCTCTTGGTGCGGAGTAAACGGGACTGAGTCTCCTTTTGGATGATGTTTGGAGCTCTGGGAAGTCAGAGCAGTCCATCCAGCTGACTGAAAAAGGGATTGAAGAGGGAAGCCAGACCGGAGACCCCTGGGCAGAAAAGCACCTCGAATTTCAACGCTGCTGTTTTAGCTAGCGTTGTGGGTCGCCACAGTGAAAATTACATAGATTCAGGAGCTGGGAATTAACAAGCTGGACGTCCACTCAGAGACCTAATTTGAAAGTTGGTAATTACAAAGACAACAGTTGGACAAAACCATAAAGATGCCAAGAAGCCACCGTAAAAAAACTGAGAACACTCAAAATCAGAAAGTCTCTCCTTCTACAGAGGACGCTAGTTCCTCATCAGTAACGGAACAAGTCTTGATGGAAAACGAGTGTGAAGAATCATCAGAATTAGGCTTCAGAAGGTGGATAATAAGAAACTTCTGTGAACTAAAAGAATATGTTCTAAACCATTGCAAAGAAACGAATAACTTTGAAAAAAGGTTTGATGAAATGCTAACGAGAATGGACAATTTAGAGAAGAACATAAACGAATTAATGGAGCTGAAAAACACAATACGAGAAATCCGTGAAATATGCACAAGTTTTAACAGTCGAATTGATCAAGTAGAAGAAAGGATATTAGAGGTCGAAGACCAACTTAATGAAATGAAACAAGAAGACAAGATCAGAGAAAAAAGAGTAAAAAGGAATGAACAAAATCTCCAAGAAATATGAGGCTATGTGAAAAGACCTAATTTACACTTAATAGGTATACCTGAAAGTGACAAAGAGAATGAATCCAAGTTGGAAAATATTTTTCAGGATATTATCCAGGAAAATTTTCCTAAACTAGCAAGGCATGACAATACTCAACTCCAGGCAATACAGAGAACCCCACAAAGATATTCCTCAAGAAGACCAACCCCAAGACACATA